>JABXWE010019614.1:0-30978 GCA_014611495.1 Limonius californicus | reverse complement strand
TCTGGTAGACAAAATACAAAAATCTAACAAGGGAATTAAATCAGGGACTCGATTCGCGGTCGGATCTAGAAGACAAACTGTACGGATTATAATCTGTAACTCAAATCGAGCATTTCAATTTAATACCAAAAATGCGTGGATAGAATTTGGGGTTAGTGTTTGACGTACGAATTTTAAATCTGGGGTTGGACTTTGGGTTTAAATCTGGGGTTTGGATCTATGCCTTATAGAAGGCGATACTGTATGGTCTAGGTTGAATTTTGAGTTTTTATCTGATTAAATCTGCGTTTCCATTGCCAGGTTTTAATTTTAAATACGACTTTGGGGTGTAAATGAATATTTGAATTTTGTACTAAAATTAGGTCGTTAGAATTTGATGTATTTGCCGAATTTAAATCTGGGTTTATAATTCGGGATTAAATCTGAGGTTTAAATCTGGATTTTCTCTTCAAGGTTTGCATTTAGAACTAGAAGTGAATTTGAATTGTCTGGTAGACAAAATACAAAAATCTAACAAGGGAATTAAATCAGGGACTCGATTCGCGGTCGGATCTAGAAGACAAACTGTACGGATTATAATCTGTAACTCAAATCGAGCATTTCAATTTAATACCAAAAATGCGTGGATAGAATTTGGGGTTAGTGTTTGACGTACGAATTTTAAATCTGGGGTTGGACTTTGGGTTTAAATCTGGGGTTTGGATCTATGCCTTACAGAAGGCGATACTGTATGGTCTAGGTTGAATTTTGAGTTTTTATCTGATTAAATCTGCGTTTCCATTGCCAGGTTTTAATTTTAAATACGACTTTGGGGTGTAAATGAATATTTGAATTTTGTACTAAAATTAGGTCGTTAGAATTTGATGTATTTGCCGAATTTAAATCTGGGTTTATAATTCGGGATTAAATCTGAGGTTTAAATCTGGATTTTCTCTTCAAGGTTTGCATTTAGAACTAGAAGTGAATTTGAATTGTCTGGTAGACAAAATACAAAAATCTAACAAGGGAATTAAATCAGGGACTCGATTCGCGGTCGGATCTAGAAGACAAACTGTACGGATTATAATCTGTAACTCAAATCGAGCATTTCAATTTAATACCAAAAATGCGTGGATAGAATTTGGGGTTAGTGTTTGACGTACGAATTTTAAATCTGGGGTTGGACTTTGGGTTTAAATCTGGGGTTTGGATCTATGCCTTACAGAAGGCGATACTGTATGGTCTAGGTTGAATTTTGAGTTTTTATCTGATTAAATCTGCGTTTCCATTGCCAGGTTTTAATTTTAAATACGACTTTGGGGTGTAAATGAATATTTGAATTTTGTACTAAAATTAGGTCGTTAGAATTTGACGGATGTATTTGCCGAATTTAAATCTGGGTTTATAATTCGGGATTAAATCTGAGGTTTGAATCTGGATTTTCTCTTCGAGGTTTGCATTTAGAACTAGAAGTGAATTTGAATTGTCTGGTAGACAAAATACAAAAATCTAACAAGGGAATTAAATCAGGGACTCGATTCGCGGTCGGATCTAGAAGACAAACTGTACGGATTATCATCTGTAATTCAAATCGAGTATTTGAATTTAATACCAAACATCCGTGGTTGGAATTTGAAGTTTGTGTTTGATGTTTAAATCTGGGGTTGGACTTTGGGTTTAAACCTAGGGTTTGGATCTATGCCTTACAGAATGCCATATTGTATGGCCTAGGTTGAACCCCGAGTTTTTATCTGGTTAAATCTGGGTTTCAATTTCCAGGTTTTATTTTTAAATACGACTTTGGGGTGTAACTGAATATTTGAATTTAGTGTAGGTTGTTAGAATTCCAGGGATGTATTTGAGGTTTGTGTTTGATGTACGAATTTTAAATCTGGCGTTGGACTTTGGGTTTAAACCTGAGGATTGGTTCTAGGCCACTCTGTATAACCTAAGTTAAATCCCGAGTTTGAACCTGGACTTTGACTTCGAGGTTTGAGTGTAAAACGTGAATTTAGAACTGGAATTGGAGATTGGAATTTTGAATGTGGTTAAGAGACTTACGTCTAACCAATAAATTCAATCCGGGATTAGAACCGGAATCACAACAACCTGCCTGGGGCTAAATCCAGGACTCATATTAAGTGAATTTACTAGAAAGAAAAATTTGAATTCGGTGTTCATATATGAGATACAAATCCTTAATTCCAATCTGTCAGAAAATGAATTGGGTTTGCTTCGAATCCGGATATCTATGAATTCAATCCCAGAATTTGAAATACTTAGACAATAAACCCAGAAACTGCATATATTATATTTACATATAAACCATCTTTTATAAAAATATTCTTGGTGGGATAATAGGAGAATACAGGTTTGTGTAAATATTATTCATAAGATATCAACTTCAATCAAATTTTTAAATTCAGTATAATAATATACTGAGCTCATTATTAACCATAATAACAATTTTTAATGGCTTTCTTAATGTCCAAATTTGACACAAAACATGTCTGTAACGTAATACCTTCTGACAGCACTTTTCCGACCACTTAACCCACATATTTGACTTAAGTGACTTCAACGATTTAAGCCATACTTAACCCCGTTATGGCAAATATTTCCAAAAAAATTCCAAAAAACGTAAGGTCACACATCGACAAATATAACGGTCCCTGTCATGTAAATAAACTTTAAATCTTGAAATACCTACCATAACAAAATACTATTTATGTTAACGTTTTCAAATCAAGGTCAATATTCCCATCAAAGTTTTGTTTTCTAATACAGACCCTGAGACTCCATAAACGTACCGAGTTTTTGGTTAGCCCAAGACGTTATACCCCATGCATACAAATCCGTACGTAATAACATAACGGTGGGCGGAAGGAAATGGTATGGGACCAATACCACCTAGCGGTTTACACGTGTCAAGCATGTCTTTACCGGTACATCCGGATATAAGTTGTGAATACAAATCACGGTACGTTTATTGCAGACACTGACACTTGTCTTCTCGACTAGCCAATGTAGTAATTTGTACCTTGGTACAGGTATAAATGCTGGTACTGACCTTATGGTACACGTGTTAATTCTTGTACACGCGATTATTACGCCTCGTTCAGTAATTCATAAGTATTTTTAAAAAGCCTGTTATTAATGGTCATCGATTAACTCGGAGCGGTGTGAATGGTTTGAAAGTATCAACGAAGACACTTTGAGTACTGCAAAACGGCATTCGAACGATGTCAATGCGATTTGTTTCAAATCCTGCAATAACGTTTAAATGGGGCTACTTTTGCTTACATTTCTCTGACACACTTCAGGAAACCCACACTTCAACTTATAAGACAGAAAATTACATAAAAAATTATTAATCGTTTCAAATACATTCCATTTCTAGGATCAGCAATAATTTAAGTATTAGCAGACAAAATAAATGTCTATTTACAGGTAATTAAGGCTGGAGCTCAAAAACGGTGTATAGTTTGTTTATTTTAGTGCAATTATGTAGGATTAACTTGTTTACAAACCTGTACAGGTTAATTGTAGAAATTGATTTAATTTCAAATAATTATTTACCCATTGGTCATGTAAATGTCAACATGTATATGTACTTTAAAACTTCTAATTAGTGGCGATTGCGGGAAAAATTAGCTTACGTGTTATCTTCATATAATTAGAAGTAGTGGAGACAGTCAGTCCGTATCTGCTGATAACGTTTAATTAATATAATTAGAATGTCAGAAGTGATAAATATATGCTCATCCAGATTTCCATGCGTCAGGTTCATACTTTATACATTGAGTAGCAGTAATAACAGGATAATCCTTCGCTTTTTCTTTATGTACGAAGACGATTTGAAGGACGAGTTTTTACGAAAATATTCAAAATCTCAAATATGTGCTAATATCAAAATTATAATTATCAAAAGGTAACCATGAAAAGACAATACGTTATCTAGTAGTTCATCACAATTACACATATCTAAAAATATGCAGCTTGTAAGGATGAGTTGTAATATCATCAATAATCGAAATTTATTATTATATACTCCAATACTCACATATATCACCCAAAACACCTAGCAGTTATCGCAACAAACAATAAAAAAGAGAGAAATGGCCATATCTTTGTTAACATCCGGTATAATAAGATGCCTTGGTTTAAAACTTAGCCCCATTTTAAGAGGTAAACGGATTTGAACTTCTATTAATATTTAGAAGTTTAAAAAATGATACACAATTTTTCTATGCTGAAAAAATCAACTGCAGCTCAAATATATAATTTTTTAATCTGTTTAAAGAATAGAGAAGAATTTGAGTCTGATCTTAAAATTGAGAATAAGCAGTGCAAAGTTGCGGTTCTTTTAACATCTCGATTTACCAGGAAAAAACTTTTTATATTCTCTTTTCGTCAGAAAATTTTACAGAAAAGTGGTTTACCTTATTACCATATCGTATACATATACACTATATACGAATGGATCCCCGCCCTAGAACGCAAAAGGGGGAAACCATCACTCAAATGGAAAACACAGGTGGAGAGTAATAGAAAGTAAAGGACACTTGGAGAGATAGAGAGCAATGGAGAGCAAGTGTTCGAGATATGGCTTAGGCTGCCAAAAATCGAGTATATATACTCAACAACATGGAAATAGCAACACCAAGACGGTAGCAATTGATTAAAATTTCATTCATGTGTATCAAGTGATAATGGCTTATCTGACAGTTCTTTCTGTTTTTTCTAACAATTTTATCAGGTGTATGTTTTGGGAGATTTTGTTCAGTTCTTTATTGTTTTCGCTTCTGATCGTTTATTTTGAAGGTGTGATCATGCGTAGAGTGCGCCAACGTGGAAACCACCGCCAATTAAGAGAATTCGACAGAGGTCGTATTGTTGGTTTGCGCGAAGGTGGTTTTTCGTTCAGAGAAATTGCATATAGCCTTAACCGGAACCAATCCACGATCATGCACTGCTATCAGGCATGGATCAGGGAGGGTCAGGAACGTCGCAGAAGACGAACCGGGGGGCGAAGAAGAACAAATGAGGTGCAGGACCGCCATCTTCGACTTATGGCAACAAGAGACCTATTCTCCAGTACCAGATCAACTGCCGATCAATGGTTAGCTAACAAAGGTCGTCCTGTAACCCTTCGAACGGTTTACCGCAAAATCAGAGTTTTCGGCTTGCAATCCTATCGGCCACATCTTGTGTTACCACTAACGGCTCAACACCGACAGCAACGTTTCGAGTGGTGTAGGTGGGGACTCCACTGGAATCTAGAATGGTATAGGGTGGTGTTCAGTGATGAATCCCGATTCTGTTTGGGGATGCACGATGGCCGTACGAGGGTCAGGCGAACACGTGGGGAACGTCGCAATGTTGAATTTTCTGTTGCGAGGCATGTGCACCAAACTGTGGGGATTATGGTATGGGGTGCTAATACTTATGGGAGTAGGTCCCGTTTGATATTCATCCGAGGCAATATGAACGCCCAGCGGTATGTGGATGAGGTGGTAGAACCCCATATTCTTCCATTTCTTCAGCTGTTGGTAGACCCACTTTTCCAGCAGGATAATGTCCATCCCCATATTGCAAGACGTTATATAGACCGATTTGCAGAGGGTAATGTCAATCTCTTGTCATGGCCACCCCGATCTCCCGATCTTTCGCCCATCGAGCATGCTTGGGACATTATGGGGAGAAGACATCACGAATTACTGTTTGCTTGGGACATAATACCTCAAGAGGAAATCGACCATCTGCTAGAATCGATCCCACGAAGAGTGGGGGAGTGTGTAGCCAATAGGGGAGGACCAACCCATTATTAATAAAACTTATGTTTATATTTTGTTCTTTTTCTTTAAAATTTTAATCAATTGCTACCTTTTAGTAGTTAAACGTTCCTGCCAAGTATGGTCAAAAAATTCCTACCCCTTCTTGGTGTTGCGATTATGCGATTGCGATATTGTTGTGGAACTTCGGAAGTTAATTAAACAAGTACTAATGACTGTAATTAAACGTTAATTGGGGCAAAATAAGATAAAGTGAATTGTTAAACCTACACATTGGGCGCCACAAAAACAATATCAAATTCTTAATCGAAGTACCCTCATTTAAATGAATATCCAAAATAAACAGATTCAAAAATTGTTTAACCAACACAAAATCAAATAAAATTCCACCAACCTTTTTGCAGATTTCAGGGTCGCTGTTATAATTTGTCGAACTGTATAAACTCGTGTAGCTGACAACAAAGCAAGTACACACACACAAAGATAAACAAAGGGTAAATCACGAAAATTATCATATAGAAATTACTTAGCAACAATAATTTCAAAATTATTAGTGCTTGCCTTTAAACGACACAAAACAATATTCAAGTTCGTTATCCGATATAAACATAATAAAACACCAATTATTATTTTATTTATTCTTCCAAATGTATATTTTTCTTTATAAGAAACACCCACCTTAAATTAGTTGATCGCAACTTTGATGTACTCCAGTGCTGCCTTGAATTTTGAAATCAGTCAATTTTGGCGCGACCAGTCTTTCAACACGTGATGAATCTTTCCAACACAAATTGCCAACTCGTGGTTCAAGGGTTTGTTGTACAAATTAGTGCAGTTAAATGTTGTTTGTTGTATCCAAATTTCGTCCACACGTAAGTAAATTCAGCTTTTAACGTTGTTTTCCAATCAGGATACACCATTATCTGTTTATAAAACTTGCATGAATAATTTCCTGGACCTAACCTGTACCCAATTTGTTTCAAAATAAAATTCCGTATTGTAGTTCCTTCTTCTAATTTATTCTTTTATTATATTGTTTCGAAGCTTTTCAATTTATTTATTTATTTATATTTAATTATTTTTAATTATATCTTGTAGATTCCAAATGTTCCACAAGTGTCAAGTCAAATTGTAATTCAGCCCATCAACAAAATCTGAGTGATAAAAAAATTGAAGAACGACTGACGCCAACTTGCAATTATTCGAGGAAATTTGAATTTGTTGGAGATTTTCACTAATTATCGATCGTTAAGTGGAAGAAAACACTTTGTATACGTATATAAAAATTAACACATTTATTGTAATTCAAAAACACTAACTTATAAACACCAAATGCAGATTTAGCGGAGCTGCAAAAGTAGCGTGCTTTCAGCTTGGTGGTCTAAGTGCAACTGACTGGTTTTTCAAGACATAATTAATCGTTTTCTTTATAAATTTATAAACATTTCGATATCTCACACGGCATATTTTTGATAATGCATTAGGTAATAGACACATAAATTTACATTAAATTAGAAATAAATTATTAAGAACAACTCCAATGTTAATCAAAATTAACACAAAGCTTCCTCACACACATAAACATTACTACAAACATATTTTTCGCCAAAGAAAAGTATTAAATTCACAAATTTAGATTTTAGTATGAAGCTGTCAAAATTATTAAATTTTTACTGACATTTGTTAAATTACAGCTCAAGCGTGCACAAATAAGGTTGAAAAGTATCCTCTATGCCTTTCTGAAGATGAATATCAACCAAAACAAAGAGCCTTGCTAGATATGAACCAATTTAGACAGCCAAAACCAATAATCGGAACTACTAATTTACATCGTATTCAATTTATATGTGGTTAAACAACCCGTTTTCTTATAGGGTAGCTTAATATAGCTTTATTAAATTTAGCAATAGGTTAAGAGATCTCAAATAAAGCATGTTGTAACACAGTAATATGTATATATATATATATATATACACAGGGTGTCTTTTGTTTATCTTGCAATAAGTGTACCTGATGAAAAATGTTGCCAGTGACAAAAATAAATGTTTATCGTGATTGTTCTTGAAATTTTTATTATGCAAATGTATGATATTTTTACATGGCTGTATAGAGAATAAAAGTACTAACTGATTATGCAATAAAAAGTATAGGCTGCCATTAAAAAAAAATCGATGACGTCATAGCTAAAACATTACGGTAATCGACAAAAAATGAAATAACGCCAATTGTAGCAAATAACTTGATAGGAAACTCGTGTTAGAAACTTTTTTTCATAAAGTTATTATTGAAGGCTGTAGCATCGATGTACCTTACTTTTTATTCCCCCTGTATATCATCATATAATTTAAGAAATGTACTGCATTTTGAACATCTAAAAATATTTTCTTCTTTCTTAATTTTCCCCAGAACGTATTTATAAACGTATTATGAAAGGGCAATTAAAATAGTCCATAAAAATGGAAGATAACTAGTTTAAAATCCAAATACTGAAAAAGGTATCGCAAAGTCTTATGGTTAAAAAATTGAACACAAATTGTTTTCAAACAAACACACACTTAGTTTACCGGAAAGTAACTCGATATAAGAAAACTAAATAATTTTCTTTCTAAATTTCATATATTATGGATTTATAATATCTAGGGTCTAATGCAAAGTATCGCAGTATATTCAGTATATTTAAGCTTCCGCAAATCTTCTAAACTTTATATTGTTGAAGAGCAATTAGAAATAGAATTTGCAATGCTCGTGCAAAATTGGGCAAAACTGAAACTTTCTTCTTATAACTTACTTTAGAATTTGAACTGTTAACAATTTTACTTCTCAAACTACAGTTTAATATAGAATTTTCTTTTTTCAGGAAATAATCTAGTATGATTTTATAATATCGTTGTATATTTGGCCGTTTAAAAATTCAACAACCCGTTCGAAAAAACTGAAAATTCTCAGCCTGGAGGGCATTTGAACTACGAACTCAATATACGATCTTTGAATTTTTTGAATTTTGAGAAATCTATATACAAATTTTCAAATATTTAAAGTTAATACTCTAAGCCCGATTCACCGTGCACTATTCGAAACCAACGTCTCGCCAATAACGATTCACCGAAGTGCGATTTGCCGCGGCACGGGTTGCCGCGGCACGCTACTTCAGGATACGATTCGCCGTGACACGATTCGCCGCCAAGAGTGGAATATTGGATGCTACACAAAGATAACGTTCTTTACGTTTGTTTTGATATTGATGCTAGCATGCTTCTATAATTTTTATTTCAGTAAAGTGTGATAATTTGTTTCTACTTAACGGTAGCACATAAATTTTCAAAATTTTTAGAGTATGTACTGACGTGTTTTCCTGGTGAATAAACAACATTTAATATAACAACCAAAGCGACAGTTTTACCGTTAACATATAATATTTTTACAATTATTTCGCAAAGTGTGGTAGCATAAAATTGATTGGGGTGATTAAAGTCCTGTAGTCGCGTATTATAGCTAAGATCTTTCTAGGTAAAAGAATAAAATGAACTGAGAATTCTTATTTTAAAAATAGGAATTGTAGCAGGTATTAAATTGATGTAATCGGTATTGTGCAACACGATCGAACGGAAATATAATCAAGTTTGTCTTTAACGATTTTCAGCCATATTTGTTCTTATTTCTGAGTTTGTATCAGACACTTGAAATGGAACAGTTCAATACTGTTTAATTACATTCAACGAAAAATATTATCAAAAATTTTTATAACAATTTTACTGGCGGCGAAACATGCCCCGGCAATATGTATTACTGCGAATCGTACCTGGCGGCGAATCGTGTTGTCGGTGAAACGCGTTGCAGCGAAGGGTGATCTGCAAATAGTGCTCGGAGAAGTGTATGGGCGATGATACCCAACCCCATCTCAATATTGTAAATATGGGAATTTTAAATAAAATAAAAGCAACTTGACCTTTTCTTTAAAAATTAAAATATTTTAAATGTATACAGGATGATTACTTTCTCTTGTAACAGGTAGATAGGCTACACATATTACAGCGGTTTAGATTCCATAAGTATCTTAGTAAACTTTACATTGTTTAAATAAATACAAATCAAATTAGTTACGTTGTATGTACTAATAAACTAGAAATAAACTATTTTCTAATAAATAAGCTGCAGTTTTGCAATAGGTACATTTATATATTTATTTCTTATAATTAAGAGAAAACAAACACAGAGATAGCTTAAAAATATGTTGACATCATAATAAGATCAACAAGAAAAATAAATTAAATCAGAACAGACACAGTTTGGATATTTATTACGTCATGAATTAGTATTTTCCTAATTCATGACTTAATAAATGTCCAAACTGCCGTCCACCTTGCTGTTCACATAAGTTAATCATCCGCAGAAAAATTGCTAACGCGAGTAGTTTCTTACAATTCTATGGAATTGGTTCGATGGCCCGTCATTTTGGAACCACATACGCCGTCTAACATAAAGAGAAACGTTTTCCAAAAGTTGAGGCAAATCAGTTTCTAAAAAATGTTGATACATTTCCCCATTAAAAACTGCCCCCACAGAATCAGGGACCAACGATAAATTTGTCAACGATACCACTCCACACATCTACAGAAAAAATTCTTTGAAAGGGGGCTTGCAGTATCTAATTGTGCTTATTTACACACTTATTGTTACTAAAAATCGTTTGTGAAAATCGGCAGAAATTCAGTCGATGCAGGTAATCATCTTTTGTAATCTTCACTAATGTGAGCTGGTAAGGATGAAACAGGTTTGCTTTTAAAATGTAGAATATTGAACTTTGGTTAAAACCTACAGTTCTTGCAAGTGCTCGTTGGCTTGTATGGGGATTACCAGTGCCTTGTTTGATTATTGCCGCTTCAACTTCTACAGTTATGACATGTCGTTGTCTTACCTTTGGCTTGGAAAACTGTCCATATTACCGCAAATTTATTTCCAAACGACTAAAGGCATTTTGTGCTGGAAGGGGTCTCTCCGGGTTTATATCGTCGTAATGTTAAGTCCGCTGTCCCTCTGCTTCTTCCAAAATGAACACCGTATGCGTTTTCTCTCTATTCCAATCCATTTAAACTGTTTTGTTATTAACACAACAATCTATATAAATCAACAACTTTGTACAGAAATTTGTTAGGTTTTCAAAAAACAGAAATAACCATTTGCCTGTCCAAAGGACTCTTTATGTACAAAAGTATTTTATATAGCTTAAGAGAAAAGTTAACTATGAATTCCATGCACATGTAAGAGGCGTAGCCTACCTACTTGTTACAAGATAAAATGATCACACTGTATACTGTTGTCTTGTGTGTGTTGATAATTTGCAGATATATTTTCTCAATGTTTAGAGTTTGTAGTTTCAATCATCGTGTTAGAAAAGCCAGGATAGGTACATTTCATTCAACTTCACTGAATTAAAAAAAAGTGGAGAATTTTTGATAAAATAATAGAACTCAAGATATCATGCGTTATATATAATGCTATTTTTTGCTATGGTTGGTTAAAAATATAACCTTTCTGGTCCGATATTCAGAAAACTGTTCTGGAATTTATCCAAGCTTAGGGATTTATATGAAATAGGGACCTCGATGGAGCAGTGCGAACAAGCGCTATTAGTCCAGGTCATAGTGAAATACAGTTCAATCGGCCGCGGAGTCAAACCCCGGCTGGTGCGATCGTATTTCACGTAGTTAAATTTAGGGTGTATGTTGCATGAATGATTAGTATGCAAGCGACGCCCGCACTTCCATGAAATAATGCGAAAGTGTTATCACAGCTTTCCCCTTTAGAAAATAGATGAGAACCTTTTTGAAGAGATGCATGAAATATAGATAATTTTAGTACCCTTTTTTACTTCCTGGAACGCGATAATTGTCATACACATCAACCCAGAAAATGTATTTGAATCTAAACTAGTTCCCTAAAGTTTTCACATTTAGGAAATTAATAATAATTAGAGTTTCTTCTAAAAATTAACATATTTTAATTACAATTATCTTCATTTGCAGATCCAATAATGGTTACTAATCCAAAGCTATACGTTATTAATAAATAAATTAAAACATTAGAATACTACGAGGATTGTTGGCTTTCCGCTAAGCCCATCTACTAGGCAGTGATATTTTGAAACAAATTTTGCTTAACATTTCAAAGTAGTTGTTTAAATGTTTAATTATAGTAAAAGTTGTCAAATATACTTTAAGATTTTTAAAATACATAGTTTTAAAGTAATCCTTTCCCCAAGAAGTCATGGAATTGAATAAAGAACATGTTCGTGCTATGATTTTTTACAATTTCTCGCGTGGCTTAAGCCGTAAAGAATGTTTTGAGGAAATCAATCGAGTGGTTAGTGACAAATCGTGTTCCTTAGCTACCGTAAAGCGGTCGCACAATGAGTTCCAATGTGGTCGACTTTTCTTAAATGACATCTTTCGATTTCTTCAGCCAAAAACGGTAGTTACCGAAAAAAATATTGGTCTTGTACGAAACATGATTGAAGAGCACCGGCATGTTACTGCCAGGAGTATTCAAGTAACATTAACGATTGATTTGAAAGCAATTGACACCATTTTACACAAACATTTGATGGTACGTAAGCTTTGTGTCCGTTGGATTCCCCATAATTTGACTCCAGTTCAAATAGAAAACCATGTGATATGGTGCAGATCTACATTGGATCGCTTTGACAATGGATGGATTCTCATTTGGCGTACAACATCATTACAGATGATGAAACGTGGGTATACTGCTATGATCCCGAAAGAAAGCAACAGTCGGCAGTTTGGGCCTTTGAGAACGAATCGGCTCCTACAAAAGTTGTTCGTGAAAAAAGCCGAAACAAAAAGATGGTCGCCACATTTTCTGGAATTACTGGACATGTTTCCAATGTAGCACTGGGGGCTCGTCGTACTGTTAATGCTGAATGGTACACTACAGTTTGTTTGCCTCAAATTCTCCAAAATGTTCGGGGAAAACGTCCAAGAGGAAGGATTATCTTGCATCAAGACAACGCTCGGGCGCACAATGCTGCTCGAACGACTGAGTATTTGAATGCCGAAAACATTGAAATAATGCGTCATTTGCCGCATAGTCCCGACCTATCACCTAATGATTTCTTTTAATTTCCGCGTGTAAAGGATATGTTACGGGGTTTACGTTTTACATCGGCCGAAGAAGCGGATGACGCATTTAAAAATGAAATAAATAACCCAAGGCGGGAAGATTGGAGAAAATGTTTTGAAGATTGGTTTTCACGGAAGCAAAAATACATTGACTGTGGAGGGGAATGCTTTGAAAAATTATAAATAAATGTGTTTTGTTAATAAATTGTGTATTACTTTACCCTTCTCAACAGAAAGAGAACAGCCCTCATATTTGTGAACAAATAACTATAATATAGTTTTTGTATTATACTATACTAGTTGTAAAATATTATAAATTGATATACCTAAACATCATAGCCACACGTGTAGTCCTAAGAGCAATATATGAATCATAACTTATGTTAATCTAGAAGAAATTAATGTATTAAAATCTTTTGGGTTTCTTGATATAAAAGGCTTTATACAAAGAATTGTAACTGTAAACGAATTGAGAATTTGAAAATTTCTCTAAAAGTTAGTCCACAGTTTAAGTTTTCCCACATGCTCATAAATTTTCCCTGGTGAAAGATTAAATTATCTGAAACCGAGTAAGTCGCGGTCAAGCTTTATTACATAAGTCAAAAGATATTCATTTGAAAACGTTCAAAGAATGAAACGTAGCGTTTTCAGTGGCCGACGTGGTCATAACTCAGCAACCCCACGCCAGAGCGACCCCATGCCAAGCCACGGCGACTGCGACCATCCTGCATGCATTCCTAAATACATTCTGACTCCGCTGCCACCTGCCGTGGCACGATGATCCACTAAATTAGTGTAGCTTTGGATTTCTTAATATTTCTTGTCTCCGAGAATGCCATACGAACATCTGTCTACACTGTCGACATGAAATTCGACGACCCAAGCCGTTCCCGCGCCCGAACCGAACATTTCCGTGGGATTTTCGTCCGAACAGTGTACGCAAATATGTTTCGTATATTTGTCACAACACCCAGAAATAAAAAGGCCGCTCTCATATATTTCGAGTATTTATGTTTTGTCAAGCCGCATACGTAAATATGTTAAAAATATGGCTTAGAAACAGCGACGTTTAGTGTACCAATAAAATAATTACATTCAAAATATATCATAAATTGTTGGCACTCCATCTAGCGGGCTGAAATAAAGCGCTTTAAAAATACTAAATTACTCTGAATTGCTCCATTCCGCTTAATTTACTGCCGCCGTTGTAAACGCTAAAATAATTCTAAGACCGTACAGAGTTTTTCGGCCGCAAACATGTGTTCAGCTTTTCCGGGGGTATAAATATCTAAAATTCCGGGGCGCTTTTTTCTAGGACAAAAACGCGCAATGCAGTCGGTGGATTGAAACATTCGTATAAACAAGCGGAGTTTCGTGTGGTGACAGAATTATGAGCTACAAAGACAGTGAGCAATGGAAGTAGCGGATGTCTCCGTTCACAACGGCGGCGCGCTGCAGGGGCGGCTTTAGCTTCATAAATATGCATGTCCGGAAAATTATAGGTGTAGATGCGCGATAGATATCAATATGCATGTAAACAGTCTCCGATCAATGTTAGTGGTAAGTTATTAAATCTGGAGGAAATACCCGGAAAAGTTTTAAGATCTGAAGGACTACAAATCAACGATACTGGCAGAGAAGCGTCTTCTTATCAGAACCATCATTAGAAATTGTATTTCCATCAAATTAATATTTTTAGTAATTCAACAGAAATATGAAGCTTACAAAGTAAAATAATGAAGCATATGCGTTTTGCAGACAGCTCAAAAATTAAGGTTTGTCGCTTGTTTGTCCGTAAGTTCTAAACGAGTAATTTAAGACAACCCTTTGACTATTATCTGTATTAAGCCGCAATTTACTAATTATTAGCTTTATTGGTTTGTGTGTTCCTCAGAAGTGTTTTTTAACTATAATGATAAAAATGAAAAGATATATTTGAGGTTAAGTTAGAAGCAGGTTTTTAAAAATAATTTAAAAGATTTGATAATCCTATATTTGAATGTCTAGGAACAAACTGCCCAACAACCATTTGAAACGCCGACGAAATTACTTACTTCAATACAAGCACGATATGGTATTTGATACAATTGTAACATTATTGTCAATCTTTTCGACATAGGTGATTTTGAGGATATTAATCTAATACTATTTAGCAATATGTTACGTTCGATTGATTTTGCTCCTTCTTACGGATTAAAGTCTTATTTTATTGGCTGCTGCGCAACCGATTACTATCTTATTATTTCCCGAATACAGTTTAGTGGACCATTTTTGTTGTTATTCTAGAGAAATGCCGATGAATATTTTATCTACGCGCTTGACCATGGACGTTTGCTGGGAATTTCTTGTCCTTGAGGGAGCCTTACGTTTTAATTGTTCTGGAATTCTTACAACATATTTCATAATATGGTGAAGTCTTCTAGCTGTTGGACATTTACTTTCGTTTTTTCGGCAGTCGACTTAAGATCTCGTTTCGATCCGGTTGCTTGTTAAGACCTCAGCGCCGACGACAACTACTGCGAGGGCGGCTTACGATTCGATGGGTGTCCATTACGTGAATTTCCTTATCGCTTTTCTGGTTTAAGATCGATCACCATTTTGTTCCTGACGGCAACAACTCTCGAAGTTTCCCGTTTCCCGAAGAACGTATTGGCGATTGCTAATGCAATCCAGCCTTCAGTGGAGTGCCTGCGATTTTTTGTCTGCTTCGCAAGGACCTAGGAACACCCCAAATTGTGCCTCTCTCTCGACTCCCTACCCGAAGAAAATTAAGGTAAAAATTGTTAATTGTGCTGCCCTGAAAACTTGTTCCAAGATTCATTTTATTGGTTTAAAGTGCTCTTCCCTTTTCTTGGTGCAACGCAAAGCGACCTTCAGTCGCCAATTGCCATTAGTTGTTAATCGTAAAGTGTAATTAATTTCTGTAAACTCGAACGTCATTGGCTGCGCAGAACTGTGTGTTTAGTAAAGTAAATATCGTAGGCCAGTGGGGGTGAGCTCTTTTGGTTGGACGTCCCAACTATCCTTGTGTTCAACTACAGTTATTACCGTTTTGATTGTATTTTTTTGTACTATGTGTGTTACCAATTTCAAGTAATAGAGTTATATTTGTCTTAAAATTCATCATATCTTATATTCCTGTGTATTTTATTGTGCACGCTCTTTGTAAGCATTATATACAGGAGGAGGCACAACATAGGTGAGTTAGATTCCCGAAAGCTGCTGGTGTCTCGGCCCTCCTATGAGAACCTGCATTTAGTTGTAACCTGGAGGGTGGCGCCCATTAATTTCGACTTACCCTGTATACTACTATGTTATATTTCCTTCCTGTAAGCGTTTCTCGTGAACCACCCCTACTCCTCTGAGTTAAGGCGAAGGCACTTTCATCTTTTCTGCTGCGGTCCGACGAAAAAGCTCGTTTGGCCCGTAACAAATAATATGCGCAATGGAATGTGGTAAATATTCATTATAATCTCAAGATTTTCTTTTTTATACAAAAGAAGAAGGGACAAAGAAGAGCAACAATCCAGACAACTCCGGAAAGTGTCTTTCGATATTTGATTATTAGTCAGACTAAAATTGAACGTTCTTTTGCCAAGCAAAGGCTTGCTTATTAATTAACAGTCCGGATATAAATAATGATGCATCATTAAGCCTTTTTGCTAGATAACAATTCGCTCTAACAAGAAAGATTCCGGTGTCAATTGGCCAAGGATTAGGTAATTACTACTGAAGCAACACAATTAAAACAGCCTTGTTTATTTAGAATTTTGCTTCTTCGCAGAAGAAGATTGGATGTATAAGTGAGAAAATCAATATAATTATAAACTTAATTAAAGTAACCAGAAATAAGGTATTTACAGACCAAACATCTGTATTAGAAACACCTTATCTACTGTACCGCTTTACCATACTGTTTGGCAAGAAAAGATTTTTTAACAACAATTAATGGTCCTAATATAGATACGGATACATCATTGAGTCTTGTTGCTAGTAATCAATGCGCTTAAGGAAAGAAAAGAATCCGGTGTCAATTGGCCAAATATTAGGTTGATTTAGAATTTCTCTTCTCGGCAAGAGAGAATCCGGAAACTAATATAATTTATAAGCTTAGTTCATCATTCATAATTGACAGCCTTTTTATCGCACTGCTGGGCATCGGCATCTTCTCTGCCACGTGTTTCGCCTCAGCGCTAAGCTAGAAACGTGGAGGACCTACTGTTTAACGTCGCATCCGAACGACAGAAATTCCAGAGAAGGTTTTTAACATTAAGATCCCACGGTTGCAAGCCGGATTGGGGAATTATTAGGTAAACAAAAATATGGCATTTACAGGCAATAAGATGTATTACCTATTTGTACGAGTTTGCCATACTGTTCGGCAAGAAAAGATCTTTTAACAACAATTAATAGTCCAAATATAAATACCCATACACCATTGAGTCTCTGTGCTAGTCACAGTAACAATTCGGTTTGGCAAGAAAGAGTCTGGGGTCAATTGATCAAAGATTAGGTATTTACTGTTGAAGGAATACGACTAAAACAGCCTTACTTATTGAGAATTTCTCTTCTCAGCAAGAGAAGATTGACTAGTATTGATCTGCGCATCACTACGGATAAATCCGGAAACCAATATAATTATAAGCTTACTCGTAGTTCAGGTAACCAAAAATAAGGTAATTTACACACAAAACAGATGTACAGAAACACCTTATCTACCTGCACCAGTTTACCATACTTTTTGGTAAGAAAAAATCTATTAACAGCAATTAATAGTCCGGATATAAATACCCATACATCACTGAGTCTCTTTGCTAGATAACAATTCGCTTTGAGAAGAAAGAGTCTGGTGTCAATTGGTCAACGATTAGGTATTTACTGTTGAAGGAATCGACTAAAACAGCCTTGCTTATTTAGAATTTCTCTTGTCAGCAAGAGTATTGAGAGATTGACTAGTATTGATCTGGGCATCACTACGGATAAATCCGGAAACCAATATAATTATAAGGTTTGTTCAGGTAGCCGGATATAAGGTAATTTACGTACACAACAGATGTATAGAAACACCTTACCTACCTGCACTAGTTTACCATACTGTTTGGTAAGAAAAGATCTACTAACAATAATGAATAGTCCGGATATAAATACCCATACAACATTGAGTCTCTTTGCTAGATAACAATTCGCTTTGAGAAGAAAGAGTCTAGTGTCAATTGGTCAAAGATTAGGTATTTGCTGTTGAAGGAATACGACTAAAATAAACAGGCTTTCTTATTTAGAATTTCTTTTGTCAGCAAGAGAAGATTGACTAGTATTGATCTGGGCATCACTACGGATAAATTCAGAAACCAATCTAAATATAAGCTTAGTTCCGGTAACCGGAAATAAGGTATTTACTCACAAAACAGATGTATAGAAACACCTTATCTACCTGCAACAGTTTAGCATACTGTTTGGCAAGAAAAATCTATTAACAACAATTAATAGTCCGGATATAAATACCCATACATCATTGAGTCTCTTTGCTAGATAACAATTCGCTTTCACAAGAAAGAGTGTGGTGTCAGTTGGTCAAAGATTAGGTATTTACTGTTATGGAATCGACTAAAACAGCCTTGCTTACTTAGAATTTCTCTTGTCAGCAAGAGAAGTTTGACTAGTATTGATCTGGGCATTACTACGGATAAATCCGGAAGCCAATATTATTATAAGGTTAGTTCAGGTAACAGGCAGTAAGGTATGTACACAAAAAATAGATGTATAGAAATACCTTACCTACTTGCACCAGTTTACAATACTGTTTGGCAAGAAAAGATCTATTAACAACTATTAACAGTTGGGATGTAAATACGGATACGTCATTGAGGTCTTTTTGTTAGATAATAATTCCCTTTCACAAAAAAAAAGAGTGTGGCGTCAATTGGCCAAAGATTAGGTATTTACTGTTGAAGGAATACGACCAAAACAGCCTTGCTTATTTAGAATTTTTCTTATCACCAAGAGAAGATTGACTAGTATTGATTCGGGTATCACTACAGATAAATCCAGTAACCAGTATAATTATAAGGTTAGTTAAGGTAACCGGAAAGAAGGTATTTACACACAAAAAGATGTATAGAAACACCTTACCTATTTCTACCAGTTTATTATACTGTTTGGCAACGAAAGAACCATTAACAATAATTAATAGTCCGGATATAAATCCTGATATATCATTAAGTAAGACTTTTTGCTAGACAAAAATTTTGACAAAAAAGAGTTCGGTGTCAATTGGCCAAAGATTAGGTAATTACTGTTAAAGCAACACAACTAAAACAGCCTTGCTTATATAGAATTTCTCTTCTTCGCAAGAGTAGATTGACTATATGGAGCCAGGAATCACCATGGATAAATCCAGAAACCTATATAATTATAAACTTGGTTAACGTAACCAGAAATAAGATATTTACAGACAGGAAGATGTATAGAAACACCTTACCTATTTGAAGCAGTTTACCATACTGCTGGGCAAGGAAAGATCTATTAACAACAATTAATACTCCGAACATAAATCCGGACACATCATTGAGTCTTTTTACTAGATAAACATTCGTTTTGACAAAAAACGTCCAGTGTCAGTTTGATTAAAGATAAGGTACGCTTATATACCTTTTCTCTTCTTGGCAAGAGAAGATTGGCTAATAGCTACTCAGTTATCTGCAAGAATAATTCCCAAAGCTTTTTATAGACAAATATACTGATAAACAATAAATATGTTTGCTTCTAAGTAGAAATATTATTATTTAGGAAAATAGTTGTGCATTCTTGTATCAGTCGTCGAAGCCCTTGCTTATCTATTACATATTACCAATTTACCATGCGGCTTAACAAGAAGAGATCTACTAACAATAATTAATAGGCCGGATACAAATCCAGATACATCATTGAGACTGTTGGTAAACAACAATTCGCTTTGCTAAGAAAAAGTCCGACGTCAAATTAGTCAAACATAAGATAAGTGAATCACAATAATTAAAAGAGTTTTGTTTACATACCATTTATTTTCTTGGCTATAAAAGATTGTTTAATGTTGGTCCGGTTATTAATATGGATAAATCCGGAAACTATTTAGGGACAAATACGGTTATGAGCACTAACCATGGTTTACTTTAAAATACCTATATCAAAATAGTTGAGCTCTGTTCCTTGCTTACCTACTTTTACCAATTTACCACATTGCTTAGCAAGAAAATATATATAACAATAGTTAAAACTGCAGATATAAATCCGAATACAACATTGTTGAGTCCTTTTTCTAAACAACAATTCATTTTGAAAAGAAAAAGTCCTAGGTCAAGTTGGCTAAAGATAAGGTAATTACCGGTGAAGCACGAAGCTAATAGAGCCTTGCTTGTTTATCATTATTTTCCTTGGCAATAGAAGATTGGCTGATATTGATCCGGTAATCAATAGGATAAATCCAGAAACTTTATGGACAACTACACTGATAAGCCCTATGTATGTTTAGCTTCAAACTAGAATTATTATTTATTAGAAAAATAGTTGAGCATTGTTATAGTTAACAAAGTTCTTGCTTACCTACCGTTGCCAAATTACCATATTGCTTGACAAGAAAAGATTTATTAGCAATAATTAAAAGTCCGGATATAAATACGGATACATCATTGGGTCTTTTTTCCAAATAGTAATTCGTTTGGACAAGAAAAACTCCTGTGGCAAGTTGGCCATAGGTATGGTAATTACAGATGAAGGACAGAAAAGCCTTGCCTGTACACCATTCATTTGCATGGCATAGGAAAATTGACTTATATTGATCCGGTTGTAAATACCAATAGTACCGGAATGTTTTTGATCCAATATGTTTATAAGCACTAAATATTTTTTAACTGAAACTGGAATTATTATTATTTACAAAAATAGTTGAGTGTTGTTATAGCAAATGATGTGCTTGCCCTATGTACCTTTACCAATTTACCGGCTTAAGTGGCAAAGTCCGAATATATAGATCCGGATACATTCGGAATATTTATGGACAAACACCTATTGGTGTTTTGATATATAACATTTTAATATGGTTTATTTAAATATTAATCTGTATTAATTACACAAAAATTAAGCAATTTTTGGCAAATACTAAAAAAAACGAGCAACTTGTTTACTAGAAATAAAGTGTTTACAAACGAAACGCACATTAACTATAACTAATTTGAAATTTTTTTCTAGTAAAAGGTATACCAATATTAATCAGTTATTCGGGTATCAATCTGGATAAACCTCTTTTTCTTGAAACTTATGATTCTTAATTGGGTAAAAATTAAGCATTTTTGACTGTCCTCATCAATCATCAAAAACCCGGGGCGCAGTTGTCAGAAATAAAGTATTTTGAGAAGAAATAATGTATTAAAAGGACTTTGCTTACTTACCATTGCTCAAGGGCCTAGTAACTATACTTACTAGTACAAATATAAATCCACACACATCTAGAAACAATTTATTGGCAAACACACCTATGAATATTTAATGTGTGATAATAAAATTTAATTAGTATTAATTAAACGACAATCAAGTTTTTTTGCAAATAAATACTACAAGAGTTCGTTGACTGGAAATAAAATGCTTACAAACGAAATCCAAGAACTAAAATATCATTGCCTTCTTATCTTTACCAATGTAATAATTAGTCCTATTTTATTAACAGTAGAAAAATTAGTCTGGGTATAAATCCAGAAATTGTATATAGATAAATAGTGGGGTAAAATACGAAGCAACACTGAATACAATATAAAGTACAAAACGAATTACAACAAAAAACAAATATCAAATAAATAATGTTTGCTAAATAGATTGAATATAAAAATTACACAAGAATTAACCGTCTCCAGTAAAATGAGATGGTTCTACTAATAATTAATAATGGTAATAATCCGAAGACAAATTATCTTGAAATTGACTATACAAGACATCTTATTATATAATATAAGCACTAAATAATCCTTGTCATAGAGCATACGCATTATTAATTATATAAAAATTGGCTAATTTCCAGGAAGATCGGAGTTGCTGCAGCAATAATTAATAATTTGAAGACAGATCATTTGTCCGGAACTCGCATGTGTACGAATAAAACACCTTACAGTGCCTATAGCAACCATATTATAAGCACTTGTATAAATAAAAATGTATAATTATATTATAATTCTTTATACGTTTAACACAATAAATTGTGTGTCTCCAAGATCGTAAACATTAATAGTTAGATAACATTGATCATTTTCAATAGCACTAAACTGGGTGCAATTGTAAATTAAATGGTTAGAATTAATAATTCTGAGACAAATACCCCGGTAATATAGTACAAAAAATTCCTTGTTGTTCGAATACTAAATAATCCTTGTCACAGAATATAATCATGAATGATTATATAAAAATTGAACATTTTCGGTAAGATTAGCCTTGTTGCAAGTAATAATGATGAATCTGGAGGCAAATTGTCCGGTAAAAGTCGTATAGTACAGCAAGAGCAACTATATATTTCTTGTCAAATAGGATACAATTAGTAATTAGAAGAACTGACCAGTCTTACTAATCAGTACGTAATATAATAAAATGCTGGAGGGGGAAATATTTTTACCTGTAATCTCGAAAAAAATGCCTATAAAGAAGGGTCCGTTTTACAAGCACTAACTAATAGAATTTTTATCATTCGGTAAACAACGAAATAGACAATCCAGCAGAAACTTGAATATGATTGGTTGTTAACATAAGCGACAATGAGTATGCGTAGTGCAGATAAATATATGTACATTAAAATTTTGCAAAAATCACAATCGTCTCAACAATAGCCAACAAATTTGAGAAAAATTGTTCTTAACCTGACTGCACATTTACAAAATTTAGAAATATAACACAAGCACTAACTAGTTATTCTCTAAGATCTTTACCATAAATATTCAAATAACAGTTGAAAAGCATAATGGTTGCAGAAATATCTTTCATAGTATTAATATTCTGGAGACAAATTGTACGGAAGTTGATTATTTACAATAACGATTACGAATAATACGGAGACAAATGATCCGGAAACACATTATTCAGCATAAACCTCTTGTCAGATAAATAAACATTAGTAACTGTATACCGATTGAATGACTTACCACAACAGTAATTAAAAATTATCGCCAATTTAGACTACCCACATCCAACCAGCCTTATAAATAAACAAGCACTACACAATAGTAGTAGTCTTACTCAAAGATCTTAAACATTAATAATTCGTTATTTTTTAAACATTTCAAGTGAAGCCAGCATGGTTGCAGTAATATATTTGATAATATTAATAATTCGAAAACAAGTTATCCGGAAATTGATTATATACTCAGTGACGTGGAAATAGCAACACCAAGAATTGGTAGGAATTTTTTGACCAAACATGGCAGAAACGTTTAACTACTAAAAGGTAGCAATTGATTAAAATTTTAACGAAAAAGAACAAAATATAAACATAATTTTTATTAATAATTGGTTGGTCCCCCTATGGTCGATTTTCTCTTGAGGTATTGTGTCCCAAGCAACCTGCAATTCATGCTGTAGAGCTTGCAGTGTCTGCGGAGGATGCAGCAAGTTCCTCAGTCTTCTCCCCATAATGTCCCAAACATGCTCGATGGGCGAAAGATCGGGAGATCGGGGTGGTCATGGTAAGAGATTGACATTATACTCTGCAAATCGGTCTATAGAACGTCTTGCAATATGGGGACGGGGATTATCCTGCTGGAAAAGTGGGTCCTCCAACTGTCGAAGAAATGGAAGAATATGGGCTTCTACCACCTCATCCACATATCGCTGGGCGTATTTCCTCGGATGAATAACAAACGGGACCTACTCCCAGAAGTTATAGCACCCCATACCATAATCCCCACAGTTTGGTGCACATACATCGCAACAGAAAATTCAACATAGCGACGTTCCCCACGTGTTCGTCAGACCCTGATACGCCTATCATGCATCCCCAAACAGAATCGGGATTCATCACTGACCATCACCCTATGCCACTCCAAACGTTGCTGTCGGGGTTGAGCCGTTGGTGGTAATACAAGATGTGGCTGATGGGATTGCAAGCCGAAAGCTCTGATTCTGCGGTAAACCGTTCGAAGGGATACAAGACGACCTTCGTTAGCTAACCATTGATCGGCAACATTAGCAACTGTGTATGGATTGAATGGTTTCGATTAATGCGAGACTTCTTACAACAATAATTAACAATCCGGAGGAATATTGTCTGCAACGCAATTACCCAGGGGCAAATCGCCTTATACATAAATAAGCACCAAACAATAGTACTCAAAGATCTTAAATATTAAAAATTAATTAACATTTAGACTTTCCCAGTAAAATGATCATGGTTACAGTAATATATCTAATAATAATAATAATTCGAAGAGAAGTTATCCGGAAACTGATTATATATAATTACGATTACGAACAATCCTGATATAAATTATCCAGAAATTTATTATTTAACGTAAACCGTAATAATTTTTGTCAGATGAACGAACATTAGCAACTGTGTAAGGACTGAACGATTTCGATTGCGAGACTTCTTACAACAACAACTTATAATCCGAAGGAAAACTGTCTGCAACTTGATTACCCAGGACCAAATCGCCTTATACATGTGCATAGACAAGCATCAAACAATAGTACTGAAAGATCTTAAATATTAAAAATTAGTTAACATTTAGACATTCCCAGTGAAATGAGAATGATTGTAATATATTTAATTGTGTAATAATCCCAAAGCAAGTTATTCGGAAACGATTATGAAAAGTCTGAAATGATTGGAAATCGATTATTTAACTAAAATCTTAAATAATTCTTGCAGGATAAATAAATATTAGTCATTGTACAGCAATTGAAGGTCTTCTATTAATACGAGACCTCTTCCAGCAATAATTAACAGTGCGGAGGAAAATTGTCTACAACTCTACTGCCTACAGTCGAACCGCCTTATAAATAAACAAGCGCTAAACAATGGTTCTAAAAATTCTGTATCACTAGTGATCAGTTAATAGTTGTCCTTTTTCCAATGAAATCGGAATGGTTGCAGTAATACATTTAATAATATTAACAATCCGGAGACAGATTACGCGGAAATCGATTATTTAACATCAACATCTTTTGATAGGAATGTTTACTCCTTCTCAGATGAACAAACATTAGTATTTGTTTAAAAATTAGCCGTCTTCCATTACCATCAAATTTATCACAACAATAATTAATAATCTGGCCGCAAACTGTCTGGAAATCGACTGCGTATGACCAAACCTTTATAATTCAATAAAAGCACTAAATAATGCCCGTCGAGGAACATGACTATGAATAATAAAATATAACATTGATACTAGTTTGGCAAACTAGAGTTAATAGGAAAGATAATTAAGAAACCGGAAAATTGTCGGCTAATCCATAACGTACGGAGAAAGATTTTAACCCTTAAAAACTCCATAGAAATTAACAATTTTGTAGGAAAACCAGACATACAACAACGATCAACATTATGTAAACATAATCTCAATCGTAGCTGTATCCGCTTTGCCTATCCTACAGAATTATCTATCTATTAATATACACAATGCGTTTTAATTCACAGAAACAAAATAATTACATCAGGATATACCGTCCAGTATTCATCCTTTAACGAATAAATTCCTAAAACAATTTTTATTTCAGAAATTAAATATTAATGGCTAGATATTGTCTATCTGCAGATAACCGTATACGCGATATACAGGGTGTCTCAGAAAGAATGGGCCACCGTTTAGTCATAGATTCTTTAGGTAAAAATAAACCGATTAAACCTAATATACCTTAGAAAGAAAGTCCTTCCTTAAGAAGTTATAGGGCCTTAAAGTTCAATTTTTTATTTCTTCTTTTTATTGTAATTTCCACAAATTTAAAGATATTTCTTTGAAATTTGGTATACCTACTTATAATTATGTGCTACAGTCGCAGAATTATTTTCATTAACCAAATTTGACCGTAAGAGGCACTTAACCTACCACTGAAATTTTATATTAGCTCTAACTTTGTTATTAGTAGAATGTTTTAAAATTTTATGTTATTTTCTGAAAGCGAATTAAAAATTACAAAAATAAGGTACTCTTAGTTCATACGCGTAAATGCAACCGTTTGCCTTAAAATGCTTGTCCCAAGTTTTGGGCTGTAGTTATGACATGCAATTATCAGGTAGCCATGATCACAAAAACAATGGGTAGTGCTTGTGACCTACAGTAAAGAACAATGCTAAGTCAATTAAATACTTTGGTGCTATAGAAATAGTATTTTTAGTGTTTACGAAAATTCCTCCACATTCGTTATGTCGACGCATTATCGTAAACAAAACAGAAATTAAAATTACTATTTCTATAACACCAAAGTATTTAATTGACTTAGCATTGTTCTTTACTGTAGGTCACAAGCACTACCCATTGTTTTTGTGATCATGGCTCTCTGATAATTGCATGTCATAACTACAGCCCAAAACTTGGGACAAGCATTTTAAGGCAAACGGTTGCATTTACGCGTATGAACTAAGAGTACCTTATTTTTGTAATTTTTAATTCTCTTTCAAAAATAACATAAAATTTTTAAATATTCTACTAATAACAAAGTTAGAGCTAATATAAAATTTCAGTGGTAGGTTAAGTGCCTCTTACGGTCAAGTCTGGTTAATGAAAATAATTCTGCGACTGTACTACACAATGATAAGTAAGTGTACCAAATTTCAATGAAATATCTTTAGATTTGTGGAAGTTACAATAAAAAGAAAAATTAAAAAATTGAACTTTAAGGCCCTATAACTTCTTAAGGAAGGACTTTCTCCCTACGGTATATTAGGTTTAATCGGTTTATTTTTACCTAAAGAATCTATGACTAAACGGTGGCCCATTCTTTCTGAGACACCCTGTATATTATAATATAAGGCCAGAACTAAGCGATCCTTAGTTATTTTTATTAGAACATATTTTGAAATAGAAGAGTCATAGGAATACATAAAAGTACACGGTTCAATTTTCCCGAAATAAACTTGGAATATTAAATCTTATACCAAGAGCTAGTAGATCTCTTAGTCAATTCTGTGGATAACAAGACTTGACGTAGCATTAATTTTTCATTGGTTAATAATCCGCAAACTAGTCCACTGTCCGGAATCTATAAACTGCGTGTAAACTAAATATATTATAAGATTATCACCTCCTTAAAGCAGTAATTGATCTTCCGTTAAAACTGTAATCATTATTGATCAGATGGAAAGCATCTTTTTAAGAGCTCATGCATGTATACTAATTGTGCTTAAAACATGGAGCAAATTTCTACGGCGTGCTGGAGTAATCATCATCATCATCTGACATGGAGCTGACTCGTGGGTCGATCCTGGATACGCCAGGCCACCTCATGCCAGTAAGGTGGGTAGGAATTTATGGGATAGGGTGGGATCAGGTGGGGCATTGCACAACGTTAGCACGTCTGCAATGTATGCCGCAAGGCACCGCTGCTGCAACACCGGGTAGTTAGTAAGCTACGCATCAATGGGGTTGTTGAGTAGGTAGCCGAGAACGTTATGCGATTATGCATTTGAGCCTAATAACTTTGATATCAAAGATTCACATTTCCTTATTTCACATCTATCTGTTGTTCTAAGGTTACAGATTGCATCTATCTTAGTTTCCTAATAACTAACAAACTACTTAATATTTCCTTCCGTTATGCGATTATGCCTTTGAACCTAGTAGCTTTGGTATCAAGTTTTACATGGTTCGAATTTCTTATCCATCTATTGTTTTAATGTAA
This sequence comes from Limonius californicus, assembly GCA_014611495.1. NCBI lineage: Eukaryota > Metazoa > Arthropoda > Insecta > Coleoptera > Elateridae > Limonius > Limonius californicus. The sequence goes on along the minus strand of JABXWE010019614.1, from coordinate 3,221 downwards.
CAGATTGCCCATATCTTAGTTTCCTAATAACTAGTAAAGTACTTAGTATTTACTCCCAAACTTATTTCAACTGTCCGTTATGCGATTATGCATTTGAGCCTAATAACTTTGGTATCAAAGTCATTATTCATATTTCACATCTATCTATTGTTTGAAGGTTACAGATTGCACCGACTTTAGTTTCCTAATAACTAGTAAACTACTTAATATTTGCTCCCAAACTTATTTCAACTGTCCGTTATGCGATTATGCCTTTGAACCGAATATCTTTGGTATCAAGTTTTACATTGTTCGTATTTCTTATCTATCTATTGTTTTAAGGTGATAGATTGTCCCTATCTTAGTTTCCTAATAACTAATTAACTGCTCCATATTTTCCACACTGATTACCTTCCCCTCTACAGTTGACCGCTGGATGTCCATCATTTTCTTTCCCACTGGTGCATGTTTCGTTTCTTCTACTTTGTTTTCCCCTTCCTCACTCTCTTTCTTCTTCTTCTTCTCCGTTAGCCTGTTCTTCTTCAGTCGATTCTTGATCGGATTCTTCCATTAGTGCAGATATCTTCTTGCCTCTCTTCGTATATCCTCTGTTCTTCGTGCCCATTCCTCCCATGTCTGTTTAGGTATGCCGGTGTTTTGGATGTCCCTCTCCAATAATGTATTCCGCGTGTAGCATGGTCTTCCGATCTTCTTTTCTTCTGTTTGCATGGCATACGCTTGCTGTATGGGATGGTTGGCAGGTCTTCTTAGGATATGTGCCCAGTATTTGATTCTTGATGTGGTGAGCCGTTTCGTTATTGTTTTCCCTTCTAGAATGGCTATAATGGAGTGGTATATTATCTTCTTTATTCCGTTTGGTAGTTTGTGTTGGAGGAGGAGAGGAGGAATCATGTGTGTGGCTTGGTGTGCTTTGGTTATTCTCTGGTTTACTGTCTCCGGTCTTGCTAATGAGTCTGGGAGATTTACCCTAAGTACTTGAGTTTGCGTGGTTGTTTTTAATATACTCTAGAGTTAAATGCGACATGTTCTGAATTTCCTGCTTTAACCTCGATTGTTAACTTATCTTATGTTGACCCCTTTTCAAATTTTGACTAAGCAAAATAATACTAATTAATTAATTAATTAGGATTGATTTAAATTAAATTAAAAGAGATTGGGGGAGATTAAAGTTTCAGATCTTTTTTTAATTCTATTAGACTACCCGTGCTACGAGCGACTACACCAGACTACAATAGACTACAAAAGGCTACTTAAGCACTCAATCACTTAGCTTTTACTGCTTTTCCCTCAGTTTTGTTGTTTTCTTTGTCGATCGCAAGTCTTTCCGTTTGATAGATCGCCAGGTAGAGGCGGTAGTATTCCTCCTTCCTTCCTTCCCAGAGTCATACACCCTTGCACTTGCACTTGATTGGTTACACCTCTTTTTGAAAGCCTTACGAAGAAATTTTGCCCGAGAGCATTTAAAGCACTCCCGTTCACGAGCTCGACGCCAACACAAGTCACAAAGTCAACTAAAACTACACTGAATTGAATAAAAACTTACTGGCAACAAAAGAATGGATTTTTAGATAACCCAAATAAAGAAATGCATCCGTTGAGATTAAACCACTAAACTAGCTGACCTGTTAATATTTAAGCAAAACTATATATACTAAGTTTAGTAAAGTAAACTAGTGAGCTAAACAAAATGAATGGCTCAACCAATGCGTAAATAAATTAACTAAAGTTTAAACCGCTAAACTATCTGCCCTATTAATCTGTGGAGATGCGCCCAAGTAAAAGCTATGGTAAATTTCGAGAATTTATTTAACAAGCTGACGTATTTGAATTATTCTTAGTAACTTATGCGAGGACTGTACTCTGATCTTGGCGTGCTGGAGTAATCAGATAAATTAAAAAAAAATATATTCTTAAAAAAAATCGAGTGGTGTTAAATCGGGTGACCTGGGAGGGCATGCAATTGGCCTACCGCTGTTTTACCTTTACATAAAGACTGCTAACATACCGATTCATGTAACCATTATCAAAACCTTTTCGGATATATGTTCAAATCAACATTTTTGATCTATTGGGTCCCTCCAACACTCATCCTGTATACCAAGTTACCCCACTTCATGTTGATGTAAGATGTCTTATAGTATTTAAATCATGCAGAAATAATTAGCGGGCACACCTATAAGCAAATTACTCAAAAAGATGGAAATTAATTTCGCCAATTAAATTACCTGTTACCATTAAATTATCATAAAATGCCTTCCACCTAAAAGTTCTTCAAAACAATTTTTTCTGCATCACAAGGATTGTCTTAATATGAGAGGTCTGTGAACTAGTTGATCATTCCGAAATTAGTCTACTGCCCGCAAAACTGACAAGTAACAACTGTAAGTACATATGAACTAAACTCCTCATGATGTAACATACGTACAGTACTACAGTATTATCTTCTTTTGCTGGGCACGGTGGTCTGGTTAATAGCGCTCTTGCGTTTAGATCCAAGAGACGCGGGTTCGAATCCGGCTGAGGGCGGTGAGATTTTTATAGCAGTGAAAAATCTGAAAGCGAACCTTCTGTCGAATAAGAAGTAAAGCCGTAGGTTCCGTGCCACTGCGATGTGTCACACGTTAGAAGCAATACTGGAGTTGGAAATCCATAGTTAAAGTGTACAATAAGCTAAGAACTTCAGTGCACAGAGATGCTTGGAAATCTGCGTCCCAGATCTCGGCCAATCGAAACAAACGACAGTTATCTTTCAGCTAAGAGTGTATTCGTTATTAGACGAGAACTAATCATTTGCCAGGAGGAAATTGTTCGGACCAAATCCTTTATAATCTAACATATAGGTCACAATTTCGTGTCCTGAAAGCTTATTAATTCGATGAAACTTCCAATTGAGGTAAGATTTCTTATACATTTCTTATTCACTGTAAAGATTGTTCAAAATTGCTACCGTTGCTTTCGAGACACGTTCTGGCTCTTCTTAAGAGAGATCTGGTTGCCCTATGTAACATATCATTGTTATTCCGAATTAGTTCTGCTGCCTCAAAAATGCATCTTCTAAGATCTTCAACAGTCGCTGATGGTGTTTGGTATACAATAGCTGTCATATGGCCCCATTAATAATAATCTAAACAGTTAAGTCCGCAGATCTTTGGGGGCCAGTGGTGCTTTTCTCCTCTACCAATTACACGTCCTTCAAACGGTTGATTCAAAAATTGTCTTAC
>JABXWE010019613.1:0-49081 GCA_014611495.1 Limonius californicus | reverse complement strand
TAAAACACTCTTTATATATATATATATATATATATATATATCATAATGTAAAATGCCATTAAAGAAGCTTCTGCTTGGTATATGGTTTGGTATGTCTTAAGGCAATAATTATTCTAGTATTGGCGACCTTGATATATTATATGGAATTTTTTAAATATTGATGTTTATGATTTTCTTTACTGTAAAAATATTTGTATTTGGATCTCGTAAAACCACGTTTGTCCCTGAACAATGCTTACGCTGCCGGGGTACCCCATTGTTGTAAAAACTAGATTGGTTGTTCCTACACGCATATTAGGAAAATAACCATTACTTGCTTAAAAAGAGTGGTAACAAAGTTTTGGATGATCTTCAAAATATCTTCCAAATGAAATTTTAACGTTCATTTTCGACTGCATTATCTTTTACGAGCTGTACTACCTTTCTTCCTCTGTTTGTGTTGCGTGATTAAAGTAGCACAAATATAGGGGACCTACAGTTTAATGTGGAGTACGAACTATGGAAAGTGTAAATTCTTCTTCTCCAGAGAAAATTTACTAGATAGAATGGCTAGTTGGTTTGACATTGCCTTGCGCTAACCTCTAGCTCATGACTAAATCATATAAGAAATTATTATTAAATATACGGGGTGCTTAACATTGTATCTCCTTCTTCCCAGAACTTCAAAAATTTGTTTTGCTTTATATGGAACACTTTGTATTTTTTAACCATCATATACATACATACATACATTTAGCTGTAACTCATATACAGTATTCCTTACTCGTAATATTTTTAAATTCATTCTGTTACACAGTTTACCTTTATGCTATGAGCATTTTTTTGATTGTTTAGAGACTGTGCCTATTTTAGCCATTGTTCTGAGATCTAGAATACTAATGTACAAATATACCTGATAGTTTTACAGGTGAAAAATACGGAAATAAATTGCGGACATAACATCAAAATATGTTCATCAACAGCTTTTCCGTCCCACAGCTGGGCATCGGCCTCTTCCCTGCCACGTGTTTCTCCTCAGCGCTAAGGTAGAAACACAGGGGACCTACAGTTTAACGTCGAAGTCGAACGACCGAAATTTCAGAGAAGGTTTTTAGCATTAAGATCCCATGGTTGTAAGCCGAATTGGGAAATTGTGTGTGTTGCTGACAAGATTTTTATAAATTTGCATAGTTCTGCTTAGGTTTCGAACCCACGCCAGAATCGATGTTTTATTCAGAAAGCGAGCCCTCTACCAACTGAGATACCACCACACACCTCAAAATATGTAGTTTCATTCAATTACCCCATACAATATTGTTACTGAAATATGCCGTGTCCTAAATTAAATAAAAATAAATAATACGGAAAACAAATCTCCTTGCGATATTAAGAACACCTAAATACCTATTTCGCAACTAAGTTTTCATCTTCGGTAAGAACTGATTAATCAGTTCCTACTGAAGATGGCAACCTATTTGCCGAAATACGTATTTAGATGTTCTAAATATCGTGGTGGTAAGGGGCTTACTCAACATTTTGTATACTTTAACCACCGTTTTCGTTTAATTCTAAATACTATACAGGCTGTTCTAATGCAAAATATTTATAATCCTTATATTTTGCAAATAACGATCGCCCGGTGTTCACAATACTAATTGATTTTGAGTATCTATTACCAGCCCATTGGTTTGCGTTAATATATAGTTTCACGAGGACAAAATCACAAGTTTCACAATATTCCTCTAAATAATTCGATAATGAAGAAACCCTTGACTCGGGAGTAATCTTCATAAACATTCTTTGATCAGAAATATGTAAATGTAATAATTGATGTTCTCCTGAGAACATCAAACTAAGACCTTGTCCAGCCTAAATATTTTATACATACAAAAATGCTTTATGTTAAACAAATTTTACATATACACTTTTTCTTTAACGTTGATACTATAAGAGATAATGAAGTAATATACATTGCGTAGACACCCTGTATACGGTTTGTTTGCGTAACCATCCTAATATTTTTAATTATTGCTGTAAGGATTACAATATTTTCTAAAACGTGAAATTCTGAAATTTTATGCCAAATTATTTAATGTAAACTCTCAAAAATGTAAATATTACCAAAAACATCTGTGTAAAATATTTTAGATAATTAATTGAAAACAGTTTGTAACTGAATTACTTTTTACTTACGACCACTAAATATTACAGCCAACAAAGCAATCAGCAGATATACAAATATTTACTCATATTACTCTTTTATGTACAATTTCCCAACTGTTCCCTTCACAACCCCTATCGAACATCTGCTATCATGAATATTAAATTTAATTTTTGTTTGAATGTTTACTAAAACACAACGGCATATGCAAAATTCAGTAGGAATAACTTCCCGCAAAAACATGAATTTGCAAACTTTTGATTAGGCAATTAAACTCGTCCCAAATAACCTCTTTTAAATGTTTCCTTAAAGTATCCTAATTGATGTTAGCAACGGTTGATGAAACATCTCTTTGGACGTCGTCTGATGACCAACAAACATGTTTTGGCAAGTTGAAAGAGGTAAAGGACATCACATTATCTATTCAGTGCACAAAGAAGTTTATAACTCTGGACGCTTTTAAAATTGTAGAATAGGTTTCCTACGGTGCTTGACGAGGGTAGTTCGCCTAGAACCCCATCGAGCAGGGGTTGCGTCAGCTAACTGAGGTAAATGATGAAACCTCTGCCACTGTTGCTAGGTCAGCTTTTTATTGAGGGGGAGATTTTTTAGCAAAACGTGTGTTGTTGGTTGGCTTTTGATTCAAATAGGGTTACACTGAATTTATTCGATAGCTGCGTGGAAAGAAAGGTAATCGCAGCAAGAGATTTCTTGTAGGGTCATTCTATATCAAGTCAAACAATGTTTGAACCTTCACATCACCGATTTCAATGAAGTTCATTGACGTGTAATTTATATGCTGTAACGATATGTGAAAATACAAATTCGTGGGATAGAAATATTAAGACTTTTGAAGTTATAGCGTATTAAATTAGGAGAATTGTTATCACTATGCATGCAGTTTTTAATGCTTTATAAATGTTAATAAATTTTATCGTAGAATCTGAATAAGAATACAAAAAAAATATTTCCTTTTGTTGTCGCAGCTGCTACGATTGTATCGGCATATTTCACATAATTAAGTATATGTAATATACAGGGTGTAACTAAATGACTTGTCCAAACTTTAGGAGTGTATTTTACTCTTCAAATTAATGGTAAAAATTCTTGTCCGACAATAATACCTTCAAAAACTAATGCTCACTTGAAATTTTAAAAACGATGAAGTGTGAAATTGCTCTTTAAAAATTTCTTAATATCAAAATGTCTTTCCTAATGAATAGAATAATAAGTGACATTAGCTTAAAAAGCTCAAAAAGAAACTAAATTGAGAACAGAAACAATTAAATCGACTGAAGCATGAAAAAAAACCAGAAAGGTCACTTCGGAGCATATCACCACAAACACACAGTAAAGAAGAAAAGAAGAACAGATTTGAGATTCTATAAAACTAGGCAAATTCGAGAAAAGATAGAAAATAACAAAATCATGACAGTGCGAAAAACAAACCATACAAGAGGAAAACAAAAAATCATGAAGATAAAAAATAAATATGGGAACCTAAAGTTAAACAAGAAAGAAATTGTTAAAGGAAGACTAGAATTCTACGAAAAACGTTATTCAACGAAATTCTCTAGGTCCTCCCAAACACCTCGATGGGGCAGTGCGAATATGCGCTCTCAGTCGAGGTCACAGTGAAATGCGGTCCGATCGGTCGCGTGGTCGAACCCCGGCTGAGGCGACCGTATTTCATTTAGTTAAGTTTAAGGTGAATGTTGCATGAATGGATAGTATGTGAGAGACGCTCCCACACCCTAAAGTAATGGGAAAGCGGTTCCGGGGAGGGGGTGAGTATAAATGAATGGAAAAAGGGGCCTCCCAGACACATTTTAAATGTCGTTTCAGAAGATCTGCCAGAAGTAACTCAATTCGAAATTTCTCCAAATTGGGAAAAATTCCGAAGACTAGATAACTCCAGAAATGTTAAAAATTTGCGCAGAAATACTTAAGAGAAACGGTCAGAGGACTACTAGACAAATGCCTAATAGAAGAAAGAACACCTGAATCCTGGAACAATGCAGCTATAATACAAATATAGAAAAGTACCGGCCTATAAATTTGTTGTTACACACTCTTAACAATAAATACCTATAACAAATTGATTAACAGCTAAGGTAGAGACGTATCAATCAGTATAACCATCGATCATGATGATATGATTTATGTATTTGCGCAGCGTATTTGTCGAACATTTTTGCTGCTTCTGGTCGTTGTCGGGTCGGCGTCGCGATCCATAGACCAAAAATACCATCGCCGCACTGTACTTCGGCATGCGGTGGCGGTAAGTTTTGTACGCAGTTCAAAGGATACCGCGTATATATTCTATAATTATAATTGTGTCTGAGGCGAAGGCTCGCGGGCCGCGGACTATTACTTGGCGGACCGCATGCGGCCTGAGGGCCTCGGGTTGTCGCCCATAGTTTAACCGTTGATGAAATAAATCTAACTCACTTAAGATTCACCGACGACGTAGTCCTAATAAGTACTAACATCAAATAGCTAATCGTCATGTTAAAGGACTTGAACGGAAAATCTGCAAAAATAGGGTCAATATCGATAACACCATCATAGAAAAGGTAGACTGCAATATACAGGGTGTCCCACGACGTGAGGTCACTACTTAGTGTACGTAATCTTTACCGTTTTCAAATCACAGAATTATTATTTATTAAATAATTACAATTTCAGAAAATCCAATATTTATTTTTGTATTAGTTTCAGTTCACTATAAGGATTGTTCTAAACGGCCACCATTGCTCTCGAAACACATTCTGGCTGTTCTTAAGAGAGATCTGATTGCTACGTAACATATCGTTGTTATTCCGAATGGTTCTGCTACCTCAAAAATGCGTCTCCTAAGATCTTCAACAGTCTCTGACGGTGTTTGGTATACCATATCTTTCATATTGCCCCACAAATAATAATCTAAACAAGTTAAGTCCGGTAATATTGGGGGCCAGGGGTGCTGCTTTTCTCTACCAATTACACGTCTTTCAAACCGTTGATTCAAAAATTTTCTCATTTATTCTTCTTCTTATACTTATATTAGGACGGTGGCCTGTTATTCACGGCTTCTTCTTGAGACGTCGACTGCCAGCAATCTTTCCACCTTTTCGGGGGCGCTCCAGGCGGCCTCCTCCCCCTCGGTTTCTCAACCCTGGCTGTACGTGCTAGTCGGTTTCTCTCCATTCTTCCCACATGGTCATTCCACTGTCTCCTTCTTTTTCGTGACCATTTCACTATATCTTCCGTCTTGCATGTTTCCCTTATATCGGTGTTCCTAATTCTGTCCCTTAGCGTTTTTCCCGTTATCGATCTAAGTGTTCTCGTTTCCGATGTACGTCATAATAGGTCTTACACAGCTTTTGTAGATTCGGACCTTGCTCTCTACATTCATGTGTTGATTCTTCCATACTACGTCTCTTAAACACCCGGCGATTTGTGCTGCTCTGGTTGTTTGTTGAAGCACTTCTCTTCGCAGGTTATTAAAACTTGAAATATCTATGCCGAGGTATGTGAAGGACATCACTTGCTCTATGTTATTATCTTCAACAGCTAGCGTGCAACGTATCGGTTCTCTTGATGTGACAAGACATTTGTTTTTCCAGTGGAGATCTTCATGTTATAATCATCTGCTGCAGTTTTGAATGTTTGCAGCATTCGTTGTAGATTGTCTTTACTCTCTGATATTATAACGGCGTCGTCGGCGTAGCAGATAATCCTTACTTCGTCTCGTCCCATTTTAAATCCGCTCCCTGTTGTGTTTACTCTCTCCATTATTAAATTGAAGAGTAATGGACTGAGACTATCTCCTTGTTGGATCCCTAATGTAAGGGGTACTTCTTCGCTCAGTTCATTATTGGTTTTTACCTTTGTGGTGATATTGGTGTTTATATCCTCTATAATTTGTATTAAGTTGTTATGGACTTCTTTTTCTCTTAAAATATGTATAACGTCTTGAAATCTCACGCGGTTGAAAGATTTCGTTAAGTCGATGAAGCACATATACGCTGGTGTACAGAATTCCAGGGATTTCTCCGTTATTTGTCTTAATATAAATATGGCATCTACGGTAGATCGGTTGTTTCTGAACCCCTGTTGTTCTTCACTGATTTCATACCTATCCAATATTTCATTTGATATTACTCTTGTCAGTAATTTTAAGAGTGTACACAGTAGAGTTATCGTTCGGTAGTTTGACGGATCTTTCTTATCTCCCTTTTTCAGAATGGGTATGGTGATGCTAGTTCTCCCTTCTTTTGGTATGGTAGATGTCTCTAAGATCTTCTGATAGAGTCGGGCGATTTCTTTAATCAGATCTTTTCCATCGCATTTAATTAATTCATTTGGTAAGTTATCAACTCCGGAAGCCTTTCTGTTTTTTAAATTTTTAGCAGCTGCTTCTATTTCTTCTTGTATTATAGTAATTTCATTGAGATTATCTTCGTCTGTTAATTCATTGTCTTCATTATGATGGTGATCATCGTTGTTATATAATTGTTCCATATACGTCACCCATTGCTCTGTTCCCACTGAGTTCATAGCTACGTATTCATTTATTGGTTTCTTTCTAGCTTTTAACATTTTCCATATCTTTCTCTGAGATCCGTACAAGTCGTGTTCCATGTCTTTGGTGAATTGCAGGGGCACCATCGTGCTAGTACCACATACCATGTCTGATCGCTAGAAGAACATCATCTAACAATCCTCCCAAATAATCTTCTAGAAAATTTAAATATTTGTCGGTGGTTAAATGGTTCTCAAAAACGAATGGACCAATGAGCAATTATCAATAATTCCACACCACATAATCACTGAAAACCGATGTTGATAATTTAGAAAGAATCATGCTATGTGTCACTTTAAGAGATAAAATACGTAATAGTACAAAATACTTGATGTTATGGACCAAATAGCGAGTCTCAAATGACAGTGAATAGATGAACGCAAAGAATGACTTGCTGGAGACCCAGAGAAATGCAAAGGAGTATTGGACGATATTAGAAAAGATGATGTTAAGACAATAGTGGAAAACAATGGAGAACAGCAATAGACCGAAGAGAATGGAGACATTTAGAAGAGAACTATGACAATAATGGGTGAACGCAGGGTGAAGAAGAGAAGAAGAAGAAGAATTTCACTAATGCAGAAATGAGAGATATCCATTTTACTTATGGACAAGCGAATAAAAATTCAGATGAAGCTGTTCGACTGTATCGCGAAACATACCCAGCACGGCATTGCCTAGACGAAGGTACTTTTGCGGCTATCTATCGTGTACTTAGAGAGACGACATGCTCTGTGTAATTTTCCGCAGATTGTGGTGCCACCAAACAATCCGTAATATTGCTGTAGAAGATGTTCTTGAGGTAGTGGAGTCTAACCTAGTTGATTGTTGATTGTTGATTTGAAAGAGCGGGATCTAGGACGCGGTTTTCCAAGCATCTCAAAGCAATGCAGTCATCATTGAGTTATTGTACACTCTAATTAAGAATTTTGCCTATCTCGGGTAATTCCAACTCCAATAGTGATTTTTAACATGTCACACATCGCATTGGCATGAGACCTACGGATTTACTTCTTATCTGACAGAATGCGCACTATCAGATTTTTCCCGTCTAGAAAAATCTCACCGACCTCGGCCAGGTTCGACCCCACCTTCCTTGGATCTAAAGGCAAATGCGCTAACCACTAGACCACCGCGACCGGCAGGCTAACCTAGTACTTGTACAAGACGATGTCTCACATCAAATTGTTTTAAAAATTCTTCCTAAACAATTATTGTAGCAATTGTACAGCGAGTGCAAGTTCTGCTGGATTTTCATACTAATGTCTTATTTACCGAAGAGGCAAATTTTTCAAGAAATGCAGCACTAAATACTCACAATAATCATCAATGTGCTGGCGCTAATCCACAAGCGGTAACACATTGCAGGGATTAACAAACGTACTGTTATGTAATTTTAATAATTATTATTTAATAAATTAGAACAATGTTTTTTCCGCTGACGCTTAATGTTCAAAATTGTAGGCACATTTTGGAAGAACAGCTAGTGGTAGATGAAGTACCGTTACAAACACGCCGTAATTTAAGGTTCATGCATGATGGGGCTCTTGCACATTTTAGTATTACTGCACGAGAATGTTTGAATACGAATTATTTTAATCATTAGGTTGGTAGAGCAGGACTCATTGCATGGCCTCCATGCTCCACCGATTACAATCCATGTTTCCTTATGGGAACACTTAGAAAGTATTGTTTACTATACAACAAATAAAACCACTCTAAAGTTTGACAAAGTCATTCAGTTACACCCTGTATAAATCATCTTGGAATAATTTACAGAAAACACACACAATTGTTTAAATTAAATACCACAAGGTTGGGAAGGAAAAATACTCATCATTGGTATATAATATCTTCAAAGCTATCAATATTTCAGTACATAAATTTGTATTTTTACATATTTCTACTACTTAACCATGAATTCCCTTAGAATCGGTGATATGAAGGTTTAAAAATTGGTTAATCTGATATGGAACGACGCTAGGCTTTCGAATGGGCACTACTTTACATTCAGTGAGGATCTCCCTTTTCCATTACACTCCAAAGGATAATAATAATCCAATTACATTTTGTACGCTACATAAAGCTGTTAGAAATAATTATCCGCTGTGAAAAATAAAACTTTGATGCTACGCAGAAATGAGAAGGAAATAATTAAATGTGTTCTATTTAACTTTATGACATCAGCTGCTTTGAAATACGATCGTATGTCAAGAAGAAACAAGAAAAATCCAATTTGATGCTAACTCTCTGGATGGCACTGTGTCAGTAGGTTACTTACTAGAAGATCTAGAGTCTAGACAATTTTAGAGAGTTCTTAATTAAATATAGGTATTATATGGTACTACTTTCACGACCATACTACACAAACATTAAAAATAAGTGAGTCACTCAATTTGAGTCATCGATCAAGTTAAAAAGTTAATTTATGTAAAATTATTTCGCGGTTTCTTCTGAATACATAAAATATGAATACGTATTATACGATTTTATTTAGCGGATTTGTATTTATCCAAAACAACGCACTACGTTATTTATTTATTATAAGTTTTACAAATAAAACGTACTGTAATTTTTGCTCTGAAACAGAAGTATTCTTCCAATGAAGATATTGATATTATTGATATGATTGGCAAACCCCGAAAAATAGCTTATTACTTTTTTAATTCAAAGAGAGTTGCTTTACTCAGTTATTATTGACTACAAAAAAAAACATGAATGAAAGATATTTAGTTGAATGATAGTTTTTTTTATGAGAAACTACTGTGAAATCGAATTGGTTTAACAATACGGAATATTTCATCGACAAAATGTAAAAATATTGTAAAACAATGTGATTTCTTCAATTCTACACTAGTTTCTTTTCATAAAAAAATATTGTACAACTGCCGTCCCCCCCAGAACCGCTCTCTCATTACTTCAGGGGGGTACGGGCGTCCCTTACATACTAACCATTCATGCAACATGCACCCTAAACTTAACTAAGTGAAATACGGTCGCCTCAGCCGGGGTTCGATCGGGCACATTTCACTGTGACCTCGAGTGGCAGCGCGTATTCGTACTGCTCCACCGAGGTCCCTACAACTGCCGACCTAAAGTCTTCTTTGCCAACTATTAGCTTAACACTAAATTACTCTTATCGTTTCTTTCCACAGCTAATAGTAACCGGCCATAACAAATTGGCTCAAATTTAAAAACAAGCTGTATATTTAATTAATAATACCTATACCTTTTTAGATTATAAATACCCAATATTAATTTGCGACTAATGAAAATTTTGCCGTGAGAAATAGAAAAAATATCTAACAGATTATTCAATAAATATACAGGGTGATTCATAATATGTGCGAGAAACTTTAACCGCCATAGTTGAGCTAAATCACCTTGGAAATGTTTTTAGAATTCGACCCCACTACGGTGATATGGCGCTTCCAAGTTCTTTTAGATCAATTCACTAAAATGTAAATAACTTTCTCGTTTCCTGTTCAATTTGGCAAACTTCAATATTTCGGAGAGCTTAATTTTCACTCAAGCAAAATGTACAATTGTGTGTGAAAAGTGGATGAAATCTGACGCAGAAGTGAACATATTGATTTAAAAATTTGAAAACTTGTTTGTAAATAAATTATAAACTTTAGAAGATGTTTGCTTGAAGGTAAATATTCTCAAAGGCTGGAAATATTAAAACTTTTTTAATTGTTACTGCTTTTCTTCCGGTAGGAGTGATTACTTAAGGCGGGAAATTCAATACCGTAAACAATGGAAATCGAAACATTTACTAGTTCTGGTCGGGATCTCGTTTTAAGCGAGTTTGACGGTTACATAAAGAAACGCCCTGTTGAACACATTACAACTCGGCAATCTAAATAAGGCTCACGGGATAGAATAATTCTGTCCAAAGCTTTGCTTCCGCTGAATTTCTGATAATTTTTGAGTATTACAAAAACCATAAAGTCTAGTCGGAATGATAATTGTAGCGTATGTGGATTGTTATGTCACCATTGTTGGAATTATGAACTTGATGCCGCGGTTTGTTTTGAAAATCTGTACCGACTTAAAACAAAGAAAGTAAAACCTAGAAGTGTGAGGTATGTAGACGTTTTTGACGATTAGTGAAGATAGGGTTGGAGTTAACAATGGCTCCTGTAATTAAAATAATTATATTTACCGTTTCCCGTGATTAATAGTCGACAGTAAAGTTGGATTTAACACATAATACCGTGTGGTTTCTCTTAAGATCAAAATTAAACCCGTTACTCCTTTAACGTTCACGTCACGATTCGTCGTTTTAACAAAAACTCTGTGCCTTTGCCTATTTGGATGATAAAATAATTAGTTCGTCGTTTATCCGGAAGAATTCTTTATTCACAATGTGCTGTAATATGGTGTAACCTTAGCCTTTTGTTCCTTATTATGATTGCCAGTGACGTCTGCCGGCTTCTCGCCTTTTCCTGCAGCCAGAAGCCTCCATTTAGTAAAAGAAAAACTTTCTTGTGCTTTTTTCAACTTATTCGCCGAATTAAGGTGAACACTATCCATATATACATTGGCGGAAACTGATAGCTGCAATTTCTTATTTGTAACGTGCTTCGATTTGTGGAAAATATAATTAAACGTCTTTTCAATAAATAAAACAAGCTGTTATTGGTAATTGTTTCGTGAACTCAGCCGACTCTGGTCCTTAAACATTTTGGCGTATAACTGTAAAAATTTATATTAAATGTATTATATACCCCTTGTTTAAACATTTATGACTTGCTTTTTTCTGTATTTCCATTTGCATTTATTACGCAAAAAATATTTATGGAAGGAAGAAGCTCAATAAGGTAGGTTTGTTTCCTTTCAAGCTGTCGGACCTCGGCCGTTCCACGAGAATCTTCGTTTAGCTGTGACTTGAAAAGGTGATGCCCACTTATTTTGACTAACCCTATACATCATAACAATCAAGACTTTTTTCTTTAAGCGTTTTCCGCAAACCCTCTCTGCGCCCTGTGCTAGCCGAAGAACTTCTTTCGTCGATTTATTAGGTCTTCATGAAACCGATGCTTTAGATCGTAACATAATACACGACTGTTGTTGTTTCTAAATCTACACTTTAAGAACAAAACTTTCCATATGCGCTTGTAATACGAAAAACTAATATTTTCAACGTTTGACGTAGACTATGATCTAATACTAACCTATAGGATATCAATTTTACCTAATTATGTATTTGGGCGTAAGCAAAAACTCAACAAATCAATTATACGGATTTTATTTAAAAAACACGATTCGTGTGGGCAAATCAATTTAAGGAACACGAACATGGCCAAGGATAAAAAATAGAATTTTATACAATGATGCCATTCTTCAAACTCAAGTATAATTAATCAACAATCAACAATTGGTAAACAAAACAATTTTCTATTTGAAAATCTAGAACACCTTGAATTTTAGTTTACCAAAAAAGTTATTATAAACGTTTTAAGCAAATTACGTAATGCGCTTTATTTCAAACAATTTTGCTGCAAAATGGTTCCTACGTGGGTCATAAAGTTGCATCATTTTCGTAGAATTTACCTTAATAATAATAATTTACGCTGAGCGAGAGTGATCATTGGATTGCTTGTCTAAATTAACGTTATACTTAAATGGTTTCAAATAATTACAATCGACATTAAATTGAAATTCAATTAAATTCACTGAAAATGATGCAACTCTGTATTGTCCATTAAATAAAAGTTTAATTTTACATAACTTTCACGTTTGGGATGGCAAATTGGTAATTGTATGGTCAAGCTTGAAAGTAGCAGAATTATTATTGTTAAGTAAACATAAAACTAATTACATTAACGACATGATGTGTGAAAGAAGCAGCAATAAAATTGTAACTGCGAGTCATTGTCTGATTATTACGAAAGTCTACAGTAACAATGGGGGTTTTAGGGCTGTATTTTTATTTTTCTGTCTAATGTTATAATTTTCTTAGAAGAAAGTTTTGAAATACGAGGTGTGTTCAATTGAAACCCATCTTTGCTTTATAACAAATTTATTCAACAATGTAATTACAAATAATTTCCGTCACAGTTAAGGCACCTAACCCATTGCTTTACTAACCGACGTATACCCTGCTCATAGATTTCTTGTGGTTGCTGATTGAAGAAGTCTTCCACAGCTAAATTGCCGACCTTTTAACGCCTTTTTCAGCGGTCCAAAAATATGGAAATCGCAAGGTAATAGATCCGGGCTATAGGGTGGATGCTCTAAAACCCTTCATTTCTTCCGTTGTAGATTTTCTTTTAACACATTAGCAACAAGAGGCCTAGCATTGTCGTGCAGCAAAAGGACCCCACGCGTAAGTTTGCCTGGACGATTGCGTCTTATTGCTTGAAAAAGCTTGTGAAAAGTTTCATTGTACAGATTTGCATTGACATTTACTCCTAGTTTCTTAAACTCTATCCACAAGGGTCCTTTATGGTTGAAAAAAAAAATGTTAACACCACCTTGCCTGCAAAAGGTTGTGCTTAAAACTTCCTCGGTGGTAGTGAAGCTGAATGGTTCCACTGCATCGACGATAACTTACTGGATGGCTCGTAGTAATGGCACCAAGTTTCGTCACCAGCAACTATTGACAGAAGAAAGTCATCACCATTTTGCCTATAGTCTGTGTGGTGTTGCAGAGATAAGCCCATTCGCAAGCATTTTTGTTCATTAGACAAGAGACGAGGAATCCATTGCGAAGAAACTTTGCTGTAACCCTGATTACGAACAATATTATGGACAGATCCTACACTCGCACCAAGAATTTATGAAATTTCTCTAATTGAAATTCGACGATTTTTTAAGCCCTTCCACCCATGCCATACTGTTTTCTGTTAATGTAGTACACCGTGCACCTGGTCGCGGCTCATTCATTGTCCCCTCTTCTCCGTTCTTAAATTTTCGGCACCATTCCTTCACGGTTGGGTACGCAATGCATGCATTTCCACACACTGCTTGCATTTGTGTATCAATCTGCAATGGCTGCACACCCTCAGCGCATAAAAATTGTACGCTGATTAAACTTGGACGGATTTTCAACAACAAACGCCATTTGAAAATCGAAGTTTTAAAAGTCATAATCAGATTCAAACGCCAGAAACTTATCAATGTGTTGCTTACAAACACTACTAACATTAACATTTGTTTTCAGAGCTAAGTTGATCAAAGATGGGTTGCAGTTGAACAAGCCTCGTACAACGCATTCAACTTATTTAAAATTTACCTAATTAGCGAAGTTAACAAGTTGCTGGCCAAAACGTTCACATAGTCTTACATAAGTTTCAAAACATATATTCATTTGCCAGTATCAGTTGTTGAATTGTTGTAAGGCTTACTGCTCTTCTGTTGTGTTGCTATTGCGCAAAAGAAGCCGAAAACAGAGCTACTCCTAACGTACTACAGTAATATGTTTAATTCACTAACTAAACAGCATAGTAAACATAGGAAAAGTGCTGCAACCATATTCAGATTTCAGAAAACTAACCGAATTGTTATTCGACTGAAGATCATACTATCAAATACTTTTTCATGGTTCCCAAAGCATTGTTTACGCTTCCACATATAGATAATAACTTGATGATGACATAATAACGAACATTATTAGAGAAGGTGGGGAAACACTAATAGAAGAACATAAAGTAGTATTCAATCAATGCTAGTACCAGAAGAATGGGAAGAAACAATATTAGTGTTAATATATAAAAAAGGTGACAAAAAGGGCTACAACTGTCGCCCAATTAGTTTGAGGTTCCAAATATTTAAATTTTTTACAAGGATCGAAGTACTATCTAACCGCCTAGGCCAATATCAACCAAAAGAACAAGCAGGCTTCCGTAAGGGATATGGAATAGCAGATAATCTCCTCAGGCGCTAAGAATCCTGATAAAGAGACAACGTCATACCAGATGCTTCCATGGCTGGGATTTGTGGACTACCAGAAAGCATTTGACAGCGTAGAGGTATGGGCAGTAATACAATCAATGAAAAACACAACTATAGAATATAGATACATGCGCTTGACAGAGTACATCTACAAAAAACCACTTTAACAGGGAGGTCCAATCTCGCCTAAACTCTTTACGTCAGCATTAGAAGATGTGTTTAACGAACTAGACTGGAAACAGCAAGGAAGAAATATAATTGGGAAATAACTGAGCCATTTAAGATTTGCTGATGATATTATAATTATATCAAGTAACTATGAAGAACTACAACTAAAGATACCAGATCGGGCTACAGCATCCAGAAAAAGACCCTTGAAATGAATAGGAACAAGACAAAGATAATGAGACACAATCAACAAGACACGCGTGGACAAAATATAAAATGCGGGATAAAGAATCAAACAGCCGAAGTTAAAAGAAGGATAAAACTACGTTGATAGGCCTTTGGTAAACTCAGCTACTTATTTAAACAAAAAATTTCGTTACAATTAAAGGCAAAAATCGCCGATTCGTGCATATTACCGATATTAACGAACGGAACAGAGACGTGGTTGCTAACAAGAAGAACCATAAACAAACTGAAAGTCACCCAGAAGGCTATGGAAAGACAAATTCTAGGAATATCCTTAAAAGACAAGAGAACTAATGTTTGGATGAGACAACGAACGAGAGTAGAAGATGTCTCCAAGAGAAGAAATGGGGATGCTCAGGGCATGTGGCCAGAATGGAAGGCAGATGGTGCAAAAATATATTAGATTGGAGACCGTGAGGATGGAAGAGGAGTGTAGACAGACCACAAGCCAGGTGGATAGATATGAGAAGGGTAGCAGGAACGAGATGGCAGGATAGAGCGAAAGATAGGACAAAATGGTAAAACCATAAGAAAGCCTATACTCGAATATGGATAGATCGAGGCTAGAAGAAGAAAAAGATTGGACAATATGTTTTACTCGCTATCCATTGAACATAGTAAACACCCATCGGTAAAACTATAGTAACCATATTCAAATTTAAGAAACTTGTAACCTAATCGATATTTCCCTTTCATATAAACCGGAATGGAATTTTTTACGCCTTCGCGTCCTGGACAAACACAGGAAAAAGTGTAATTTCTGAAGATGTTCATATTATCAAATTTGTAACCAAAGTATTATTTCAGTCCTATACAACCGAAGAAGGCCATACACCTACAAAACATATTCTTTTTTAACTTTCCAAGTGGAAAAACCAATCAAAAAACAAAAAGGCAGACCCAGAAGAAAATGGATGGAACAAATCAAAGAAATAATGACAATGGAGGAATTGAAAACAATAACGAGGGACAGGAAAAGATGGAAAAAATGGGTACAGGACTAGAGACCGCCATCCGACGCCCGAAAGGGCACTAAGGATTAGAGAAGAAGAAAAAGAACTTTCCAAGAACTAATTTACCCTTTCACATCTAGATAATATGTTTCACTCACTAACAAATGATAACATACATAAAAGTGCAGCAACCATACTGATAATTTAGAAAACTCTAAGTCGTTATTTCTTGCTCTTACAAACTGAAATTTCTTTGGAGAATAGCTTAGATCTTCACATCTGGATAATGAATATCACTCA
The DNA here is from genome assembly GCA_014611495.1 of Limonius californicus. Taxonomy (NCBI): domain Eukaryota; kingdom Metazoa; phylum Arthropoda; class Insecta; order Coleoptera; family Elateridae; genus Limonius; species Limonius californicus. Next base: position 32,805 of record JABXWE010019613.1, on the reverse strand, counting down.
CTAACTAGTGAACATATTAAACATAGGAAAAGCTATAGCAACTATACTCAAATTCTAGATAATTGTAAGCAAATGGGTATTTTGCTGTCGTATAAACTGATTATCAATTTTCAAATATTTTTCCTAAATTATCAGAAAATACTTACATTTTTACATCTAGATAATACGTTCCTCTTTATATACTGAACATAGTAATCATAGGCAAAATAATAGCAACTATACTCAAATATTACAAAATTACAATTAAATCGTTATTTCTCTCTCACGTAAATTTGATGATCATATCATCAAATTACCGACACTTTTTCAAAACTGCGAGAGATTAGTTTACACTTATAAGTTATGTAAGTTTCAGTCACTAAATAGTGAACATAGTAAACATAGAAAAAGCTATAGCAACCATATTCAAATTCCAGAAACTTGTAACCAAATTGTTAAATCACTGTCGTACAAACTGAAGACGAACATATTATCAAATTTAGAATATTGTTCCTAAATTTCCGAAAACTTAATTACATCGTCCCATCTGGATAATATACTTCACTAATTAACTACTGAACATATTTAACATTGGTAAAATAATGGCAATTATAATCAGATTTTACATAATTGCAACCAAAATCGTTATTTCCCTTTAAAGTAACCTCATGAGCATATCATCTAATTTGGTATACCATTTCACAATCTTCCGCTTACACCAGGTTGCACCTTCACATTTTGATAACAAGTAACCACATCGTCGTACAAACTGACCGGAACATGAAATTCCAAATGTTTTCTTTAAACATTCCAGAAATTATTTACATCTTCACATCTGGATAATATGTTTCACTCAGTAACTAGTGAACTTAGTAAGCATTAGTAAAAGTATAGCAATCATAATCAGATTGTAATCAAAGGGTTGCTTACCCTCTCGTAACAACTGACGAGTGTCATGTTATTAAATTTAAGATATTTTTAAAAATTTTCAGAAAATAATTTATACTTTCAGATAAATACAGTTTGTTCACTAACTAGTGAACATGATACACACTATTAAAAAAAAAGTACAACACCAACCATATCAAAATTTCATAAAATTGTAAGCTAATCGTTGCTTCACTCTCGTACAAGTTTATATTATATTGTCGAAATAGATATATTTTTTCATAATTTCATAAACCTATATTATTTTGATAGTTTTGTAAGGATTACTTAACGAAATATTAACAATGGGGATTTGTTAACAGATCTGGCTTCAACATAACGGTGCGCCAGCACACTTACCGTACGAATCTACAACAACCAAGTAATCGGTGATGGTGATGAATTGTCCGAGGGGGGGGGGCAGTAACGTGGCCATCACGCTCCCCGTACCTGTCTCCCCTGGATTTTTTTATGTGGTCATATGAAGAGTCTGGTTTACGAGTCTGAAGAAGATCTGCGAGCACGTATTCTGTATGCAGCGCAAGAACTCCAAACAACGCCTGGCACTGTTGAAAGAGTATAGCAAAATATGCTTCTGAGGTGCAATGCTTGCATCGAAGTTGGTGGTCATCATTTTCAGCAATTATTGTAGTTTTTGACAAATAAATATAATTATTGTGAACATTACTTGTAGTCTTTGACTATTATGAGCATTACTCCAGTCTTAACTGGAAAACGGTGCGTTTCCGGATATGAGTTTCTTATTAAAAGTTGGTCTAGTTTGAATCTCCTATATACTCTAAAATTTATAGCACGTATTCATTAACACCCTGTATAAAGTTTTTTTAAATATTTATTGTTAAACTTTTCTATTGGCATAACCTCTTTGAAACTACGAAACAACAAATCAATACATTTACTGTCTTACCCACAGGATATGCCTGTTTTTCAGGAATTTTAAGGCATGTTTTTATCGCGTAATTTCAAAATATTCTTACCTTATAATTAATACATCTTCTGTAGCAGAGTTTTCTAGGTATTTTGTGATCAAAATAATGTTTCGGCTGTAGGTACCGGTTCTAATTACTTCAGGAACAAACCTGGGAATATGGAAGAGATGTAAGTAAAATGTGTTCCGTCACTACAGCGAAGAACATACAAGTTTGTATACGTATTATACTTTATACGGTTGCAGTAAGCAAAGAAAAAATCATAAATATGCTTGAATCTACCTTTTCTTTTTCTTTCAAATTCAACGAATCACATAATTTACAAACTTGAGAGAATTTGCAGTTTCAGCAGCATAACAATAGGTAATTTTCTGACAGAGTACCCCTTCATTTAATGCAATATCTAAACAGAGGAAAAGTTCTATATGACGACTTTAAAACAATAATGTTAAAGTTAAAACGTAACTTTTCCATGCAATTAAATTTAAATCTTAATTTAATTATACGAGTAATCTCTTATCTACAACAACAATTGATTGCTTACATTGTTCTTAATCTATCTAGTGAGTATTTGCAAAAAATTGTTTATTTTTTTGTGCAATTCTAAAAATAGAATGTAGAATAGACAGTTTCCAGCGAACGTCTCACCTTCACTGTGTCGCCTCGAGAACGCTCTACAACGTTAACCAAATATTTTTCGATGTTATAGAGAGAACAGGAAACTTAAACTTTATTTTTAATTTAAGAATGTATATGGTAATTCTTTGGGGCGATCGTGAGCTAGAAGTCAGCGCGTTAAACTTCTACACTGAAGTTATGGGTTGCAGTTCCCAGTACCGGAGCATCGGATATTTAACAGCCGTTTTCGCTCCCAATGAAATGGCAAACTAACTAGGTATTCCACCTAGTAAATCTTCCCTGGTGTAGAAGTATTTATAGTACCCCTGGTTCTGAGCACACTTTAAGCTGTAGGTCCTCTATGTCCATAGTCTGTTCAAACGTGCAACACAGGAATAGGAGAAAAGATCATTATGTTTCTAAGAGACAAAACACTCCATGATAATAATCCTTTACGCATGAGTATGTATACGTAAATAGTTTAAAAATTGAATAATTATAACTTTCCCATGCTATTATTATATAGTAAACATTGATTTTCCTCAATTACTACACACTACTTCAATTTCATCTAAAATAATTGATCTACTATTTATTTATTTTCCATACAAGCTATTTAGATTAATTACATGTGAAAAACATATAATTATATTATTAATTTAATGAGGAATCAAAAGTCCAAGATAGAAAAACGGAAATAAAATAATCGGAACTGCTAAACAAGTTATTGTTAATAATTACGACTACTTTTGCTGTATTATCAAAAAGTTCCTTAATGTGTTTTACTTAAGTAGGATGCAGTTTGCTAAACAACTAACGTACAATTCTGAATAATTCGCTTAAAAAGTAAATATGGGAATATCTTTCGAAAATAAATATATTCTTAAATATCAGTCTAACAGAATAACATTAACATGCAACTCGTTTTCTAAACGGAAATAAATAGTCAGTTTATTTCTATCATCATCAAGAGCTTTTTCGTTCCATTACTGGGCATAGAAACACGGGGGGCATTCAGTTTAACGTCGAATTCGACCGATAGAAATCCCAGAGAAGGTTTTTTTAGCATTAAGATCTCACATTTGCCAACCGGATTGGGAAATTGTGTATGGTGGGTTGCAGTAATGCCGAGAAGTCCAACCCAAGCCATAATCTACGTTTTACCTGAAAGCGAGCGCTCTGCGAACTGAGCTATCAACACCATTAGCGTATATGGAAGGAAAGTACTTTTTCAGGGATCATATACGGTGTTATGTTCATTTGATTGTGCCACTCCATCTGAATTAAAGTAATATTTAATTGCCGCTCCATAGTAATCAAAATTCTATTTTAAATGCCGTTCCTATGTTGATTACAGTTTTCGTTATTCTTTTTTAAGATTGAGTTATGGGAGGCCAATTTCGCAAAGCCTTTGAAAGTTTCCCTTTGTAGGCTGAAATTGCCGATTAATGTTTTGTCTTCGCCTGGCCCTGGGCGCTTTCTGCGAATTTACGTGTCAAATCGTTCCAGAATTATTTCACCATATTTCGTAATGTAGTGTAATCTTTTGGGGCAATGCAGGTTCGCGCTACATTTAGTTAGGCAGTCGGCCTTCCACTTTCGCTCGACTCCATCTGTGGAGACCTTAACAAATCCAGTACTGCAGGAGCGGCTTTGGTTTTCGATGGGTATCCATCGCATGTATTTTCGTATCGCTGTTTTTACCGTGGGGTGAACAGAACCATCGACAAGTGTCGAATTTAAAGAAACACGCTGGAATTTTAACCCTTGAAAGGCAATTCATTGCGAATTAGCCGATCGCCTTTGGCGGATTATTAGCGAGCCCATTTGGTTTTCCTGTACATGTGACGTTGCTGCAACGAACTAGGAAGGTTGTGCAGCGAAAATTTCTTCTCGAAATTTCCTGAACATCATATACTTTTTTCCGGACCAGAAAACACCCCAGACTGTGCCTGCAGATTTTTCCTGCGCCTAGAAAACACCCCAAATTGTGCCTGCCTCTCTCTACTCTATTCGCCGAAGATAAGGTAAAATAACCAGTTTATGTGTTTAACTTTCAAAATTTAAGTAATTGAACCTTTTTTTTTATGCGACAAAAAGCGACCTTCAGACGTCGATTGTTATTTTTTTCCTATTCATTGTAAAAAGTAATTATATATTGTATTATTCTCGTAAACTCAGAAGCCACTGGCCACGTAGATTTGTTTGAAGGATTTAAATGCCGTAAGCCAGGTGCGGCGAGCCTCCTTTTGAACGTTCAATTTAACCGTTTCTAGTATTGAACTATAATATCACCATTTGTTATCATTTTTTTGTATCGTCGTTTATTTCCAATAGCTTAATTATATGTGTTTTGAAATTTATTACATCTTCCATTTTTGCATATTTTTTTATCTTTGTGTGCATGAACTTTGCAAACTTTATAAACAGGAGGGAGGCACAATAAAGATGAGTCCGATTCCCGTAAGCTGCTGGCCTTTCGACCTTCAACGAGAACCTGCAATGAGCTGTGATTTGGAAGGTGGTGCCCGTTAATCTCGACATACCCTGTAGACAACTAAGAAGATTTCCTCCCGTAGGCGATTTTCGCGAACTATCCCTACTCCTCTGAGCTAAGCTGTAGGTCCTTTCCACCTATCCGGTTACGGGTCGACGGAAAAGGCTCGTTTGGCCCGTAATAATGGTATGGTCAAAAAAGCAAATTAGACCAGGCTGTGGCTAGTGACTGTCGATACATACGTCAAACACAACGAAGTGAAAAGTGCTGCACGAAACGTGTAACGTTAATTTAATGAAAATTGCACCAACTCTAGTTTGATGAGCATGGAAAATGTGACTTACTTGAAATTAATCTATTTGATGGTTGAACACCGATACTATCTTAGGATATTTAAGAAGCGATGGATTACATATAATAAATGTTCAAAATAACTGCCCTGCGTTGGGATGCAATCAAGCAGTCTTGGATTTATGTAATTAACTGGCTGTTGAATCTGAATATTTTTCATGGAATTCTTTATTGTCCCTGGGCATTATATTTAATTAACAAAATAAACTAAGCATACATTGATATAAAAGTTGCTCTTAATAATGATGCTGTCAAACTGCAGCTACTGGCAGGTTTACAAACAGTAATACCAACTTTTAGGTGTCCATCATGGTCTCCTCTTATTATATGTTTTTAATCACACGCATAAATACAATTGAAAATGCGAATTTTTAATGTAGCTATAGTCCGCAGCAATTCATCAAAATGTTTTACCGATTTTAGTATAACAGAAGGTCGAAAACTTTTGACATTTTGGAACATTTTCATTTGAACATGTATTAAAAATATTGTGCTGCAACCCATAGTACACAATTTTCCACTCCGGTTGGCAACAGAAACTTTCACTAGAATTCCTGTCGCTCTATATTGTTCCTCGTGTTTCTACATTAAGAACTAAGGAGAAGCACGTGACTGACAAGAGACCGGCACTTAGTAGTGGGACGTCAATGGCTCTTGCCGACGAATAAAATTCATACAACAGAATTTGATATTTGAAGGATCAAGAGTTATATACTAAATTAACTGGATGTAATATTTGTATTGAATGGATGAGCCCAGAATCGGCAAAAGAAGTGTAGGAAACGTTGGCCAATCGAAACAGGTTTGGAACTTACATCTTCAAAGAAGAAGATGATGATGTTTTATATTTGTTAGAAATATAAAAAAGTAAATAGTAGATAGATTGAGGCGGCCCGGGGCTAGAAGTTAGCGCGTTAGACTTCTACGCTTAAGGTCCTGGGTTCAATTCCCAGTACCGAAACGTTGGATTTTAACGCTCGTTCTCCCTTGCAAGATAACGATAAACCAGCGAGGTATTCTGCCTAGTAAATCTTTTCTGGAGTAGAAGTTTTCACACTTCCCGTGGTTAGGAGCCCACATTAAGCTGTAGGTCCTCTATGTTTGAGGCATTTTAAACGCGCAACACAGGAATAGGAGAGAAAATCGCTACATCTCGTAAGAGATAAAGCACTCGAAGCAAAGGTAGATTGATTAGTATAGTACAGGAAAATTATGTATTTTGCGAAGTTTTTAGATTGCATAACGTTTACAATTAATATTTTTTTAATTTCTTTCCAGAGAAAATACTATTTTACTACAGCCAATAAGATATGAGAAAAATAAAAAATATTGTGCAAAATGTCCACTAAAATTGAATATTAATAATATATATCTTACCTACGTCGTTTTTGCCCCAAAAAATAGTAGCTGGAAAGAAGATTTATATTTGTTAGAAATATAATGAAATAAATAATAGATAGATTGAAGCGGCCATGGGATAGAGGTTAGCGCGTTAGACTTCTACGCTTAAAGTCCTGGGTTCAATTCCCGTACCGAAAGGTCGGATTTTTAACGCTCATTCTCCCTTGCAAGGCAACGACAAACCAGCGAGGTATTCTGTCTAGTAAATCTCGTCTCGAGTAGAAGTTTTTACACTTTCCGTGGTTAGGAGCCCATGTTAAGCTGTAGGTCCTCTATGTTTGAGGCATTTTAAACGCGCAACATAGGCATAGGAGAGAAGATCGCTAGGTCTCGTAAGAAATAAAGCACTCGAAGAAGAAATAGATAGATTATTATAACACTTTCACATTCAATATTTTTTTAATTCTTTTCAAAGCATATACTATGTTACTATACTCGTTATGACGATATACATCCAATAAGATATGAGGAAAAATAAAAAATATTGTTCAAAATGTCCACTAAAATTGAATATTAATAATTTATGTCTTACCCACGCCGTCGTTGTACAAAACAAATATTAACTGGAGTAACTACACGTATTTATTTAAAATTTCGAAAACCTGATTTTGTTCGTGGACCACAAAGTCTTTGTGTAGCGTTGGGTCATCCTGTTTCGGGTATTAAGCGCAGTGCATTGTAGTAAATGTGTAGCGATAATCGACAATAGATAGACACCATATCTTCAGACAAATTAATTAGATACAAAAATTATTATTTATATATTTGTATATTTAAATATTATAATAAATTATTAATTTAATTAAATTAAATATCAAGGTAGTTGAATGAATTTGATAATTTTTAATCTGAAAGTGTATAATCTGAATTTATCACACACTCTTAGACTAATTTCAAATCAGGGTCTGCTTTGAATTGTATAATTTAAAAGAATAACAAAAGCTACAAACTGTTTGAAGGTTATGAGTTATTATTCTGATAATTGCAATTCAATTTCATAGCATAATGTCAATGTATCATAACTTCAAACTTTGTACTATGTTGCCGAACCTGTTTTATTTTATTTGCTTTGTAACTAAAAACTGGGACAGCAAATTATATTCCTTTTTTTATACATGTAGGTATTTTGCAGAGTTGACTAGTAACGCGCTACTTGAAGCAAAAAGTAGTTTCTAATGTAGTGAACTACAAAAAACAGTAGCTGTAACGGTAAATTAATATGCTACTTTTTCACTAGGTACATAAATATCACTAGCCAGAACAGCTTTTGTCCACAAATTATAAAGGTATTTCAAAGTGAGTTTTATAAATAAGTTGTAACACTAACTTCATAAGAATGGAAATTGTTAGTTGCAGAAGGCATTAGGCTTAGAAAGTTCCAAACGTAGCGGCTACAAATATCCAGAAGTAAGAAACAACTCAAAGATCATAGTAATAAAATTTATTCCTGTGCATTCGGGTTAATTGGGTCTTGATGTTTAGTGTACGAAAACTCTTTGAACTTACTGGAATCGCATTAGGCAGTGAAAAAAAAGCAGCTAAACTAGCTATCTTAATACTAGTTGTCGTATACCTAGATATTTAGAATACGAACTTAGTTACAAATTTTGCTATAAAGCTTATAGTGTGACTTTAGAAAATAGCTTACCAGATACGTTGACTTGCCCTTTTAAGTGCTGCAGAGCTAATAGACCATTTACGAAAGATAGTTGACAGTGACAATGACAGCAAAGAAAATTAAAATAGCTACTTGAACAGCAATTCCCCTGTAGCTAACTATTTAAAAAGAGAACTTAGTTACAATTTTACTAAATAGCTTATAGTGCGGCTTTTTGAAAGCAGTTTTCTCTGATGCTTTGGCCTTGCCCTTCAAGGTTCTGCAGAGCTAATGCACTATTTACAAAACATAGCTGACAGTGAAGAACAGCTGCTAAAAAAAGCTACCTTACCAGTCGTTGGTGTGTAGTTTACTATTAAAATCTGGAACTTAACTACAAATTTTCTAACTGTCTTATAGTGTAGCTTTTTGGCTTGCCCTTGAAGGTTCTGCAGCACTAAGGCACGATTTGGGAAACATGGCTGGCAGTGACAGTGAAGAAAAGCAGCTAAGATAGCTACCTTAGTAGTAGTTATCATATAGTAACTATTAAAAAATGGAACGTAGCTACGAATTTGACTAAATTACGTACAGTGTAACTTTTTTGAAAGTAACTTTTCCTGGTACTTTTACTTGTCCTTTAAAGTGCTGCAGCGCTAATACACTATTTGCGAAATACAGTTGACATGACAGTGAAGAAAAGCAGCTAAGATAGCTACCTTAATAGTAGTTATAGTATAGCTAACTATTAAAAAATGGAACGTAGCTACAAATTTGACTAAATAACGTATAGTGTGGCTTTTTTGAAAGTAACTTTTCCTGGTACTTTTACTTGTCCTTTAAAGTGCTGCAGCGCTAATACACTATTTGCGAAATACAGTTGACAGTGACAATGAAGAAAAGCAGCTAAGATAGCTACCTTAATAGTAGTTATCGTATAGCTAACTATTAAAAAATGGAACGTAGCTACAAATTTAACTAAATTACGTATAGTGTAACTTTTCCTGGTACTTTTACTTGTCCTTTCAAGTGCCGCAGCGCTAATACACTGTTTACGAAATACAGTTGACAGTGACAGTGAAGAGAAGCAGCTAAGATAGCTACCTTAATAGTAGTTATAGTATAGCTAACTATTAAAAAATAGAACGTAGCTACAAATTTACTAAATAACGTATGGTGTGGCTTTTTTGAAAGTAACTTTTCCTAGTAGTTTTACTTGTCCTTCAAAATGCTACAGCGCTAAAGCATTTAAAGCATATTTTTGAAACACAGTTGACAGTGACAGTGAACAAAAGTAGCTTAAATAGTTTTCGTAAGAGTAGTTTTCGTGTAGTTTACTGTTTAAGAAAATAACCTAGCTACTAATATTACTAAATTGCTTATAGTGTATCTTTGTAAAAGAGATTCAACTGTAACTTTAAAGTGCTGCAGTGACAGTAAAGAACAGCAGCTAAAATAGCTACATTAACAGTAATTTTCGTGTAGTTTATTATTTAAGAAAATAATACAGCTACTAATATTACTAAACTGCTTCCAGTGTGTCTTTGTAAAAGTAGCTTTCGCTGCGACTTTAAAGTATTGCGGAGCGAATCCATTATTTACGAAACACAATTGACAGTGACGAAAAGTAGTTAAAATAGCTACCTTAAAAGTACTGGTCTTGTAGCTAGCTATTAAAAATGGAACTTTGCTACAAATATTAGTAAATAGTTCAGAGTCTGGCTTTTTAAAATTATCTTTCGCTAGTACTTTGACTTGCCCTGTAAAGTGCTGCAAAGCTAATGCACCATTTGCGAAATACAGTTGACAGTGACTGTAAAGAAAAGCAGCTAAGATAGCTACCGTAATAGTAGTTTTCGTGCAGTTTACTATTTAAAAAGTAACTTACTAATATTACTAAATTGCCTATAGTGTGTCTTTGTAAAAGTAGCTTTCGCTGTAACTTTGAAGTGCTGCAGAGTAAATGCATTATTTACGAAACGCAGTTGACAGTGACGAAAAGTAGTTAAAATAGCTACCTTAAAAGTACTGATCGTGTAGCTAGCTATTAACAATGGAACTTTGTTACAAATATTAGTAAATAGTTCAGGGTCTGGCTTTTTAAAAGTATCTTTCGCTGGTACTTTGACTTGACCTTTAAAGTGCTACATAGCTAATGCTCTATTTGCGAAATACAGTTGACAGTGACAGTGAAGAAAAGCAGCTAAGATAGCTACTGTAATACTAGGTTCCGTGTAGATTACGATTTAAAAAAATAGCTGACTAATATTACTAAATTATATTATAATATATATTAAATAGTGTGTTTTTATAAAAGTAGCTTTTGCTATGACTTTAAAGTGCTGCAGAGCGAATGCATTATTTGCGAAAGACAGTTGATAGTGGCAATGAAGAAAAGCAGCTAACATAGCTACCGTAATAGCAGTTTTCGTGAAATTAAGTACTTAAGAAAATAACCTAGCTAATGCACCATTTGCGTTAGACAGTTGACAGTGACGGGAAGTAGTTAGAATAGCTACCTTAACAGTAGTTGTCATGTAGCTAGCTATTAAAAAATGGAACTTTGCTTCAAATTTTACTAAATAGTTTATTGTGTGGCTTATTAAAAGTAGCTTTTCCTGGTACTTTGTTTTGACCTTTAAAGTGCGGTAGAGCACATAAAATAGCTACCTTAACAGTAGTTACGTGTAGCTAACTATAAAAAGAAAATTTTACCTAAAACTTTTGTAAATAGTTTATAGTGCGCATTTTTAGAAGTAGCTTTCCCTCTTTAAGGTACTGCAGAGGTAACGCACCGTTTGCGAAACACCCTGTAGCAGAAATCTAGTCTCTGAAATTCTGCAACTGCACTTTAGTTCCCAGAGCGGAGTCTCCAATTTTTTGGTGGATAAGGAGTGTCCTCTTTTAGAGGAACCAGCTATCTAAAACATTAAATTAAAACAGATAGATAAACGTATTTTATATTCTTTATTGTAAAAAATATTTACTTATTGAAGTGCCTCTAATTTGTAGCAAATAGAATACCAGGGACAAATTACAATTAATTTGAATGAAGATTTGTTTTCTTAGAATGAAAACAGATTTATCATCATCTGATAATTTAATTAACACACTCGAGGTGTAGTGCCAAACCTTGCACAAATAATAATTGTAATTTACTGTTAATCAAGTTTGATTCCTGGCTTAGTCCCTGGAGGGGCCTTCATGAAATGCCAAAGAAAACAATGAGCTCCAAAAAACTGCAGCACTTTTACAAATTAATTATAATAAAACCTCAAGAATAAGCTTTTCTCATTTAAATCAAGTTTCAAAAGAGGTTGGGCTTGAACCAAGGCTACAGCGATGATGCCATCATGTCTAACAGTTCCTCTACAAACACTCATTTTTTGTAGCCATTTTTTCAACTCTTTGAAATTACAGAGCAAACCTTCTATTTTCCCATAATAGTTAATAATCATGTAGGAGGGAGCAAACGAAACGAGCGGTTTAACATTTTTTTCTCTTCTACAAAGCCCCTTGTAAATCCTGCAAACAAAGAACGCATTGCGTACGTGCGAATCCACATTATAAGTTGGGCCGGCGATGATACCCGAGCACTTCCTCGGTCTGATATGGATTGGGGAGGGGATTCCTCCTTTATAAGCGTTCTCGCCGAACTGCTGATTATTCTTTCATGTAGCGTCGTGTTGGTGATATTTTCATCACTTGGCTGTAGCCTCGAGCTTTCTCAGAGAAAGGCGAGCCATACCATTTTTTTTGTGATATTTAGTTATTAAAGTAAGAGAAATATGGAAGTTCTACCAATTAACAATGTACATTACGTCAACCAAAATGGTAAGTCGCTATTCTGCTCCCTGTTTCTGTAATCGATGTAATGTAGGTCAGTGATTTCAAACAAGAAAATAAGTTTTTCGAATAATTTAAAACTAATTGCATGTTGTATGGTATTTTTTGATTTTAATTATAGTATTAATATTCCGTAACAATAGTATAAAATGAAATATTCCTGCAGTTTTCAAAAATCCTAAAAAGTTGAAGCCGGCTTTTCGAATAAGTACTAAATTTCAGTAAATTAGTAATTTTTGATTAGGTTTAATTATGTGCTTATAAGGAACAGCCTAATTCTGTAATTACTGCTGTAAAAAATTCTTCCAATTAAAAAATTTTACCATTTTCGAAAATATAAAATGTTGAAACCGGCCGGCTTTTCGAAGAAATTTTTTGAAAATACAGAATGTTGAAACCGGCCGGCTTTTCGAAGAAGTAAACTTACCAGTTCTTTAATTAAATATAATTATGGTGTTGCGGTTTACTAATAAATAATAGAATAAGTTAGCTAATTAGAGCCCATCTAAATCATGGTCTTAGAAACCATATGTATTGTTTTTAAAAAATATCAAATGTCGAAGCCGGCTTTTCTAATAAGTACCAAATTACTGATTCTTTGATTCAAACAGCTACAAACCACTGATATTGCTTTGTATTAATTTAATAATCATTAAAAAAGTTATTACCAGACGTAATTTGTACTTTAGGTAACTCGGAATTAACTATTTCAACTTATTCTAGTTCAGGTTCTCTTAATTATATTTTCAATTTCATTTAGACTGATTTAATTTCAATTATAAATAGCTACTAATTTGCTATAGCTTTTAATTAAGCCCCCAAGTAATACCGAATTTTGAATTACACAAATTCTACGAACTGTTTGCATTTCCCAAATTGGTTTAAATTTAACTGAAAACTTATAATGTTAAATAAAGGATGAGGAAGTTTTGAAGGTCATACCCCGAGATTGCAAAACTGGGTCACATCTTCTGCATTAGCTGCTTAATGTTTACTTTAACTACACATAGTTAGTCTTCCACCAAGTTTGTTAAATTAAATTTAACTTTATACCTTCAAAGCAAGAATTATTCAAAGAACTCCTTCTGTAACTTATTTAAAGCACATGTTTGTACAAAACGAACAATTAAGATAATATTTATTATCTTTCTTATTTCCTTGACAAAAAATAGACATTTTATCAAGGATTGTGGAAAACAGGCTTGTATTATCGATTTGGTAGGTCGCGGGGTCACAAGCAATAATTTATCGACTGCAAAAAAGAATATGATGTCATAATACAGATATTCTGTAAACAGAATCATTAATCTAGGCCTAGGCGATATGGATATACAAAACCTCAAGAAATAATATTCCACTTGTCTCGAAGCAGATGCAAAGTCAAATTTGATTAAACCAAATTGAATTTAAGATCTAAATTTAATTAGACGTTTTATCGTTTACGAAGTTATTGATATAATTGAACTCGCACGGCCTCAATTTTCCCTTGCCAAATGGCAAAGGAAATTGGTTTATATGTATAAAGCCAACAGAAGTTTTCTTTTTTATCAAAATAAAATGTGTAGTAGTCGTGCGGAGAGACAATAAAACCAATAAAATGTAAATGCAAAAATGTTTTATGTATGGTTTGTATGATAGAAGTCCGGAATGCATAAAATAAATAACTTTCTACTGTCCACCGCAATTATTATAAACGAAAAGCGGCATTTGTTATTTTTTTATTGTTGTCAGTTTCACTTCGTATTCAAGTTAATCAGTAGATTTCATCAGTAATTTGCATTAGATAAGCAAGTTTTAAATAAACAACTAAATTAAAAGGCTGGCCATCTTCTATAATGAATAATTTAAGACGAAGCGCCACGACTACGTGACGGTTTTATGTCCTTCCCGTTATGTTACCACTGTTAGAAATTTATATTTACAATTAGTTTTATCGATTTTTTCAATGTTCTCTCTTTTGCTTCAGATTGGGACTATGATCTCTACATAACATCCGAAGAGGACGATTATGGGAACGATTTGTCCCAGCGGTTGGAGGCAGAATTGCGAGCAGCCAAAAGTACTCACTTATCTTGCGGAGAGGTGCTTTTGCCTTGCGGCCTCTTGCAGAGGATATCTCAAGATATCCTTGCAATGGCCGAATCGGAGCCCTGCGGTCTGCGGGGTTGCACCTTGTACCTTAACTTTGAAGGAGAACAGGACTGCAGGAGACTAAGTACCGTGAAATGTGATCCTTCAACTGCTTCGACGTTCGAATTATATCTCACCCTGAAGCAGGCTTCGGCTGGTTGGAACTCCTTCCTGCCGCAGTTTTTGAAGTAAGCAATTACTTTGCAGGCACAATCTAATTATGGTGCTTATTCGGCTTAATTGTTACAGAAAAATCACCCGAGGCAGCACTGTGATGATCAGCACGGAATACGAGCTGAACAAGAATAAGCTTTATCGCTCCTACATCGACTAATCACCATTTTTCATTTAGAAAAAGACTGAAGAATTTCATTGTATGTATGTATTCATGATAACTACAAAACTAAGATGCTACACATTTGTAGATTTCTATTAGTTTTATATTTTTATATAACAGATAAATTCTATAACTATAAGCAAAGCGTGATTGTAGAGTAGTCGTACAAATTAACAGTATTCATTGAACCTTTTCGTGAAGGTTTTATAAAGGCTTCTCAGGCCTTTTTTGTTAAAGGATTTTTTAAGTCCGTGATATCCCAGTGATATATGTATTATAATAATGCATCATGTAACAATACTTCACTGATATTTTCGTACCTGCGTACTTAAAACTAAATCTGCCATTTGTATTTCATACAGAGGAATATTTTGTACTGGTTGGTTTTGTTTGAAAGTTTACATGAAAGCATCGAGTGTCAAGTTCTTGTGTGTTTCACTTATCCTTGTGATATTAAGTTTTAAAATACTGTCAGTGATGTAATTGCAGTCATTAGAGTTGCTTACAAAAGATTGTTAAAAAATGTTGATTTTATTAGATTGAATTTTCAGTGCAGAGGCTTTTGTAGATGTTTATAGAAACATAGCTACTAGACATTTAAGGTTACGAATTACTGTTTTGTGATAGTACAGGTAATACTGTACATAATTTTTTTGCTTTTTTTTACTAAAATTATTAGATTTTCTATGTAGATTTTATATTTTAATTTTTTCCACATTAAAAGAAAATAATTTTTATACTTGATATTTTATTTGCTTGCCCTTCTTCTGATCCATATCAAATAAAAATCAAGAAACAAACTAAAGTGAATTATATATATATGTTAAATATGAAGAACCAGCAGCGAGAAATTGGAAACAAGTACTAAGTTTTCTTGCTAATCTAAATGGTTATAAAACCAAACTAAAATTTAATATTACAGTAAGCTATTGCTTCCAAAAGGTTTCACTCTATTGTAATTTTGAATGCCTTATTTACGATGAATAACAATTCGTTCACTGCAATTCAAAAGTGGGGCAATAGGTAAGTATAGTACTGTTGAAGAAGGTTGCAGTGCATCAAAAGCTATTTGTAAAAACTACCCTTATAATCGTTTTGATAACCTATCAGTAAAAATGTAAAAGGTCAATACTTAATCACCAGAAAAGCTTCCATCGAAAAAGACTATTTTTGTTTGCTTCTGATCTTGTTATCAGCGTCTTCGTTGGAGGTTGCTGATCGTAATGGCTATTTGAATATTTGATATTGATGACTTGAATAGTTTTGTCGATGTCACTTTGTAGATTTCGTAGCCACGATATTCGACTGCGTTATTCTTGAATTATGAATTGTAAAAATGCATACAGACTTATTTTCCCGTGATATATGGCACAGAAATGGGAGCTTTTATTTGTATATACTGAAGATGGTTTCAGACTCTTTATCCAATCTTTGAATCACTGCAATGTTAGTTCTCTATCCATCTATGAGATGCGTAACATGCGTCGATACACTCACATTTCCACGCATTCAATTCACTTCGTTGTTTGCTTAGTTAACGTCCCAATTTTCTACACCATAGAACAGCACTGGAAAAACATAGCAGCAGACCATTCATACTCTTAGCGTTAGCCTTGCTTAGATCTGGATATGTTAGTGATTTTATTTTTTATAAAAGTTGATCTCGTTAAGTGCGGGTAAGTATTTCTTGTCGATGGGTCCAGTCATCATTCGCCCAGGTGCCAAGGTAGTCATACCATATATTCCAATATTCAACTGTATCGCATCATTATTTGTTTTTGTTATAGTCATAAGTTTGGTCTTCGTGACATTTAGGCCATTTTGTTCACTCTTGATTTATACGTTGGTCATTAATCGTTCCAAATCCGCCTTGTTTCAGAATTCGTAACTAAGAAAAGATTCCTTATATGTCGCATATTCAGTTAACGGTGTTAAGGAACCGAATCGATGCCGCTGTGCTTTTACAAATTTTCTATAAATGTGAAACGGCGATCCTCAAACTATAGCCCGCTGTCGGATTAAATATATTTTTACCATAAATACTTAAATGAAAAATAATAATTCAACATATTATATACAGTATCATAAACAGAAAACAAATGCAATTTTCCAGGGTTCTGAGTGTTTGTGTCTGCTGTGTTTCCTTCTTACCGATTAGGAGAAACGCGTGGCAGGAAAGAGTGCCACTGCCCAGCGATAGGGTAAAGAAGCTGTTAACGACCTCTACTGAATTTATTTATTAAAATATGTGTTCACCAAATATTTTGTAAGAAGGTGCTGCACTAAACACATGCGTTTAATGGTATTTAAAAACATCAGAAAGCCTTAATTTTGTTTTAAAGCCCATTTGAAATTGTATGTATATAATTAATATTAAAATAGAAGTACATTCAAATAATAATAGAAATTATGATAGCTATAATCAGAATTTTGCAACAAAAATTATTTCAATGTTCTAACCCTCCAAAATGCAGTATACAGGGTGCTACCTTGTAATAGGTAGGTAGATTACACACATTACAGCTGATTGAATTCCGTAGGTATCTTAGTAAACTTTACATTGTTTAAATAAATAAAAATCAAAGTAGTTACGTCGGATGTACCCACTAAGAAACTACAATGAAACTATTTATTAATAAACAAGATGTAGTTTTGCAATACGTACATTTACAATATTTATTTCTTATAATTTAAACAAAACAAGCACAGAGAAAGCCAAGGTAGCATAAAAATATGATGACATAACAATTCAATCTTCTTCTTCTGTGCATATGCCAATGGTCTGTTAATTACCTACAATGAAGTAGGTTCTGTGAGCCATTTTTGCACTTATGCCGGGCAGGAGGCTAGCTTAACCCGACGAACAGAGAAGAGATCAACAAGAAAAATAAATTAAATAGAAACAGAAAGAAAAACACTAATTAATGACTTAATAAATGTTCAAACTGCCGTCCACCTTTCTGTTCACATAAGTCAATACACGGCAGAAGAGAATTTCTAACACCAGTTAGCATGTGCAGGATGATTGACCTACATAATTTAATAATTCTTTAATGTAATGTAAATATTTTCTACGAGAGTTTCGTAGACGTCCTTCTTTACTTTATCCCACAAAAAAAATCTAACGGAGTCAAGTCCAGATTACGTGGAAACCAAAGATGATACGCACCTCTTTTTTATTATTTATATTAAAATCACAAATAATCTGATATGGAAAGTTTCATCTCAGTAATTTCTTATAATTCTATAGAAATGGGCAGGTTCTCCGTAATTTTGAAACCACATACGCTAATGTGACGTGGTAAGGACAAAACCGGTTTCTTTTTAAAATGTTAAATACTGAACTTTGGCTAAAGCCTACAGTTCTTGCAACTGCTCGTTGGCTTATACGAGTATTACCAGTTACTTGTTTTAGCATACTATAAGTGTGTTTTGAACTAGTTTCCGATACATTTGCCGACTATTTACCAGTAGAATTGGTTTATAATTTAAATAATTTAATTATTTGCTATTTCTCACATCTCTTCTGCGATTTATAAAGGCCTTTGAAAATGACCTTTAATATTAATTGAAGGTGGGAAAACTGAAAAATATTCCACAAATGTAATAGTTTTAAATCCGGACTTTTTTATTTTTCCACTTTAAAATATATACAGTATGATTAACAAAATTTACGATGACTATTAGCCGTAGAACACAAAACGTGCGTCTTTACTTAAGCAACACAATTTAAACAATTTACTACACTTTTTAATAATTAACCAAATTATAATTCCATTGCTACAATTATTTTATACTAGTGGAAAAAGCGAAATATTTACTTGAATAAATAACTTAACATCATCAGAGATGTTTCTTCAAGTCTTTCCCTAAATAGTAGACGTTTAAATTGCTTGGTAAACCTGGATGGATTCTTCACAAGTTCTTCAAAAATGTTTAATAAATAGAGCTGCGCACGCAGCTTAAGGAGAATTTAGCCAGCACTATATTGGAGTTTTTGGTCTAAAAAACAATATTTAGTCTAGAAACACAATATTTAGTCTAAACAAATAAGACCCTAAATCAACGACTGATTATTTAAAAACGAACATTGCAAAAACCATACAGATTTCTCCACAATGAAAACATATATTCAGAAGAAAAACGGTGTGGTATAGTACGGAAATATGATTTTGTTTAATATAGCCCGTAATGGTTGTGCACTAAATTTTTTATTTAAAAAGAATAATGATATATTTTAAAAATATGGATTAAAAACTCGAATGTAGCGATACCTAGACCTTCTCAAGGCCGTCTGTTCAACTACTAGGAAACGTACAGGAAGATCTTAATCGTAATGGAATGTTAACTCATGGATTCAGAAGTAAATTGCTTTAATAATTAAACTGTACGAACTAATTAAATAATTATTTTAAACTCGATATAGCACAGTATTTTGGCTATAAAATTATGTTACTTCTGTCATTATTGGGCGCAGACAATACACGTAGTTTTTAGCATCCATGTAATCTTTCATCTTCGATTGTTTTATCTCTTATGAGACGTAGTGGTCTTTGTTCCTAGGCATGTGTTGCGTATTTAATGTACCACAGACATAGAGGACCTACAGCTTAACGTAGGCTTCGAACCACGGGAAGTATAAATACTTAGACTTCAGAGAAGATTTACTAGTCAAAATACCTCGCTGGTACTGGGAATTGAACCCAAGACCTTCAACGTAGAAGTTTAACGCCTCTAACCTACGACTTTATTTTTCTTATTTCAAATAAATGTAAGAAATTGTAATTATTTGGATAGGGTCCGGTAAATGTAAATCAATACGGGCTTCTTGAGTCCTCGTAACATCCTCCCCTTGAATAAATCGCTTCTATTAGGAGTCTTTATTCCAACAAAGAAGTTTTGGATGTTCATATGTAAAACAGGTCTAGTGAATCTGATTGCGTAATACATGTGATCTTGTTAAATTGTATTGTGTTGCGAATATTTTGCACGTGATTAATTCATTGCCACTTCTGGATAATGTAAGTCAAGGCTATGTAGTAGTATATTAAATTAGGGGTTCATCGAAACTGGATAGTGAATGCTGGAGCGATGTCGATTTGGTTGGCATTAGCGCTGAAAATAGAACAATCAGTGACTGACATTGTTGGGAAGTAGATATTTTTTACATGTGAAACCTTTTATACTGCGGAAACTAGACAATGCGTATTATTTTTATTACACTACTAGTATTATTTCAGGATACGTTAATTTGTTTACCCATACATTTCAGGAAATGTAGGTGTAATTAAAAAGGCGAAAAATAAGGACTAATATCTCTGTAGCAAAAATACAACAGATTTGGTTTAATGTGTTTCTAATTGCATAGCAACCATTGAGTGTAAGCAAAGGTCAACGCGGTTTACAACAATTATTCGATGTAACTAGTAGAACCTACGAAAAAACTTTCACATTATTGTTGATCCAATAATAATGCACAACAAGTGGTTGCAGTTTTGGTAAGCAAAATATAAGAGAAAGAAATCCTACTCCAAAATTACTAAAGGAAACAACATACAATTTCTTACATTTTTCAAGGAAAATATCGCACTGGGCCTGGTGTCACCATTGCTAGTAATAGTTTAAAGTTTTTGCATACAAATCTGTTCGACTGGACAACAAATTTAGGACACAAATCTAGCTCAACGTTAAATGTTAAACTACTGTGCCAGATATTACTTGCTATTTTCCAAAATTGCATCTTCCCAGTAACAAATAAAAAATACTTCCGTTACATGAAGAAGAAATTACACTTTCAGTATTAATTTCCAAAATGGTTATCAATTGGTGTATTCATTAATTCTTGCTGCTACTTTGTAACTATTGTCGTGGTCAATAACCTTTCACGTCCTATTGCTGGGTTCCGATCTCTTCTTTATCACGTGCTTCTCCTCAGCACTAAGGTGGAAGATCGATGAACCTACACAAACCTTCCAGAATAGGCTTTTTGGATGTAGGAATAGGAGTTTTGAACTAATCACTTTATATTTTTTTGCTCTTGTATTGGTCAATAAAACTGCTTGTTAAACGTTATGGTTAAAACACCAGCTGCCTTGTCCAGCAAATTCTGTTATGTTGCGCAACCACTTGTATTTAACAGTTTTTCTGAACTCAATGGTTGACACTCCCTTTTCCGACCTTCCAAGAACCGAAATTCGTCGCAGAGCGATGCGTTTTGGTAGGATTGAGGAAAAATTAGGCAATCAGTACATCAGAGTGTGGTTTCTCAGTCGGGTGAGAAGTTTACGTGTTCGTGTTAAGTGAATGACAATATTAATTGTAGAGTACAGAAGTGGTGTTAATTATGTAGTTGCTACATGTAAGGGGGTGTAGATGAGCTCTTGGTTTATGCTGTATTAGTAGCATCAAGCTGTAGATAATGCTTCTGCTTGGGATCAAGAACGAACTAGAACTACCATAGACGGTGCTACTTGAGACTCCACGGGGGGACACCCGACCCCTATAATTAGAAACTGCAATGCTAATGTATGCATTGTTGTTTGTGCGTGGTGTGCTTTGCTGGTGCGTGCTCAAATAGGGCTTGACTGTTACTGTATTAACTTTAAAAGTGCACCGCATATATGTTTGAAGCTGTAAGAGCTCCCGAGTAATTAGTCTTGATTAATATACACTACCAATGTTGAGACCCTTTCGACGAGTATTTATTACTGCTTATTTCGAAAACTTAACACAGCACGCCACGGCGAAAATTGGTCCTTCCTAGAGGAGTTAAAATCCCACGGTTGCCAATCGAATTGTGAAATGGTGTGTGGTGGGTTACAGCACAAGATTTGTATACAGCACGTAGTAATACTTAGGGATCGAATCCAAACCCTATTCAACGTACTACCCAGAAAGCAAACAGTACACGTTCTAAATAAAATGATGCTCATTTATAATATAAAACATATGTTAATTATTATATACGCGATTTGGCAATTTAATCCTCAGACTTATAATAAAAAGAAACATTACTGTAACGATCTAAATGTTTTTAAAGCAGTTGGCAAAGGTATTCGAAGAATCTGCTTTCAATTCAGCGGTTAGATTTCTCTTAATATCAGCTACAGTTTTCACTTTCGGTGTCGAGTCAGGCGAAGAGGGTAGATGATTCAGCTCAATTTGATATATTTGATAAGAAATGACTTAACAATCAGTGCAGAATAGGCAGGTGCATTGTTACGCATAGCGCTTCCTTTTCCTCAAAATTGCGGTTGCACTCGAAAATTACGCTGTAATAATCTTCCCATCACTTCAACGTAGAATATACTATTTTCTGCTGGCTCAAATCCTTTATAGATCACGTACTGTGACAAAAAAAGATAATCAGCATGATTTTGATTCTGAATTTTTGCGAACGAAGCTTTGTGGGTGTTGGTAATTGTTTTCTAATTCATATTCTGGCGTTTCGTCTCAGGATCGTAGTGAAACACACGCTATTCATAACTAGTAACAATGCAGTTAAGAAAATTCTAAAGTGTAAACAAAGTCTGCGCAGCATGTAACTTTCCTCTGTTCTTGCTCTTCCATAAGACTGCATAGGACAAACTTTGCAGATATCGTCCTCTTTTCCAAATCTTCACGAACAGTTTGTCAGATCGACTTGTTATTGGTGTCGTTTCGGAGAATCACTCAGCAATCGTTTACTACAATTTCACGAACTTTTGCGATTGAATTTGTATTTTTAAGGATAGACGAAATACCAGTTCTAGGGCTATCTTAAAAATCCTCACGTTCATCTTTGAAACGTGTAAACCGTTCAAATAAACGAGTACGACTTAAGGTGGTATCCCCGTACTTATATTGCAACATTTCATAAGATTCTGTTGGAAATGTCCTTAATTTGCAGCAAAATTTCATTTTATCTCGTTGCTCCATGACGACTGCCAGAAATACGATGTATGCGTCAGCCTCTTGCACAGAAACTACCAGCTGGTCGATCTGCACTTGATCCCTCTATTGATGAAACTGTGATCTATTATATGCTGCTTTATTGTTGGTACGTGTTTTATCAGCGCAAGTATAGGTTTTAGATTTAGGAATTATTTTACTTTTGAATTATTTGATTTAGAAGTTTATGTTATGTGTTATATTACTCAGCAACATTTTGAAACAAAATTAGTATGATATAGAATCTAAATAGAAACATTATACAGGGTGTTTTTGAAAGGTATCAAATCGTACCTGATTACTTTCGTCAAAATAAACAGAAAACTTCCTATGAACAAATGCTTCCTGTGTGAATGTATGAACCTTATGAGCTAAAATTACAGAATTTGCAATACTGAATATATTCTTGGCACCAATAGCAATGCTGTCATCAAACTTGCCTATATCAAGAACCCCCAAATATGCGGAAGCTCCGGTAAATTCGGTCATTTACTTTTGTGAAGGGAGTTCCGACACTTTTCAGTAGAAATTATGGAAAGTTGAACTCTTTCACACAAAAAGGTACTCTTGTTGAAAATCGATATTTTGAACCGTTTTCGAGATTTTTCGATGTGAATGTTCTAAATCATGTTAGGCGATCAAGTAAACTCGTGTCAGTCAGATATGTTTCGTGTGAGTTTTCTACAAAAATTATGCTAAATGATTCGAATATGGCCTATATCCATTTGATGTACCGAAAAGCGAATGGCAAATGACAGTCTACAGGCTAGGCAACTCTATGCTGAATCTTTTCCCGATTAGTAATTAAGGCGCGACTTTTTTTTATTTTTCGTAATTTGCTTGACATGTTTTTGAACATCCACATCGAAACATCTCGAAAATGGGCATAGATATCGACTTTCAACAACAATACATTTTTTGTGTGAAAAGGTTCAAATTTCCATAATTTCTACTGAAAAGTTACGAAACATTTGGGGCTCTTTAGGAAAAGTTATTACAAGTTCGATTACACAATCGCTTTTGGCATCAAAAGTTTATTCAATGGTCCAAAGTTCGTAATTCTAGCTCAAAGGTTGAAACGTTATTCCAAAAAGAACATCCTCGGTGAAGCACCTTTGAAGAGCTGTTAGTATCTCTCATGGGAAGCATTTTTAAACCACGTTCATAGGAAGTTTTGTGTTTATTTTGACGAAGAAATATTTTGGAACCTTCTAAAAACACCTTATATACCCTCGATAGAAGTTTACAATTACTTTCTGTCAATTTTAGTATTATTTGGGGCGGGTATTATTTTAATTTTCAGGAACACCTAAATTCCATTAGATGATACGTACGCCACTGTTTGTCGTCTATCTTGTTTAATATAAGTAACTGTAAAGTTCCCATCTATCACAAAAGGAGCTTAAACCCAGAGAATACTCGTTTGATTTACATATCTCTCAGTTCGTCCAGGTGTGCACATAAAGTGTTATACTTGTGGATTACAATATTATAGGGGCGTAGAAATTATTTATTCATTTCTCCTATCTCTTCAACTCTATATATTTCAAAAGCCTATAAACGACCCATTTCAAAGCCGTAAACTCCAAAAACGCTGCTCACGTAGATTTTCGAGTCATTTAACACAAGGTTAAACCAGTACAATAATTTTCGAGTAGGAAATAGGTGATGTGAATAAGATTAGAACACGTTGTAATTTTTAGAAAATCCTTGAATATAATGTACTGGCTCAGTTATTGCATTACAGTAAATGTGTCTGGCAATTTACATTTTACAAATTGGCTAAAATTTGTATTATTAAAAGATAAGTCTTATCTTGCGACAGTAGGTAGTGCTAAACCATAAATGTAATTCTGAAACATTCTGGAATCACGTGAAATTATCTCACTTAGATCATGTTAAGTTATACCGGTTAAATCTGAAAAAATTTACTCTAATGGAGAAACCAGATAATATCAACGTTAGGTGTAAATACGAAAACCAACACAAGCAGCAGGTTTGCTCGTGCATTTTTTAGGACGTAATTGCATTTACACAATACAAGGACAAGGATTCATGAAGATGGGGTTAGCGACCTTGCTGTGCGACACTTTGATCGTTTAAGCTGAAATTAGTGTCCGATAACCTGGAAAACTATACGAATTAAACTATGAGCCACACCCTTTGTAATTATTCTGCATGTGTTGGTTTATGGACACCTAACAGCTGTAAGGAATGGCTAATTGAACAATATTGTTTTGTCCGGCAATAACAAAGAATATCCTATTATCCCGTCTCGAAAACAAGTTCGCGAAATTGTCTTCTAGATTCTAGATAACGTTACATTTGGTAACATTAATATGATTTGAATTCCCTGTCGATAGTTATTACATATAGATGAAAATATTAATCCAATACATAAATACTTTGCACGTTGTTTTAGGGTAAAAGGTGTCCAATAATGTTATAAAGTTGCTTAATATTAGTAACAAACTAACGCATTGCAAACACACCAGGAAAAAAAGTAAACTTCTCCAGCCACAATTGGGCCATAGCATAAATTTAAAGCCAAAGGCTCTGACCACTAAGCTACCTCCGTCCATAAAAATGTATCTGTTCTAACAATTCTTTTTAACAAACAATACAAGGACAACAATAGTAACATTAAAACTTAGCTTCAGTACGGAAAGATGGCTTGAAGCATTAAATAAAGATTAATAAAGCATGTCTACTAATATATTCAGCTTCTAGTAGCAAGCTTGAAAAAAACAACATTCGGGGTTTATTTGTACTTTATTTAATACTTTTGTTGTAGTATACATACTTATATTTAAATATGTTGATTTGAAATGAAATTAAAATGCAGAAGTAGGCTTGGTAGCCTACGATTTCTGGAAATATTTCAAGGTGGTAGTTCCTGAAAGAGGAGGAAAGGAGAAAAAGTAAGAGCTGCAAGACCGTAAGGGACACACCTGGTATATGGATGGGTCAAAATATAATAGCTGTACGGAAGCAGAGATATTTGAAGTAAGAACAGGGAAAGACTGCAGCATTAACCTGGGATCCTTCACTACTGTTGTCCAAGCTGAAACCATAGCCATAACATCAGACGCTGATAAATAGAGGCTACAAACACAAAACCATCTATATTATGTTGGAGAGTCAAGCAGCTCTGCAAGCTTTACAGAGCAAGGTACTACGCTCTAGGGTAGTTACGGAATGCCTAGAAACGCTAGTGACACTGGCAGAACATAATAGCATAATCATGACATGGGTTCCAAGACACCAATGGTTTGAGGATAACGAAAAGGCAGACATACTAGCCAAACGTGGCGCCGAAGAGTCCTCCTGTGGGATAGTATATCAGACCGTAAGAAGGGAAATGCGGGATAGACTAAGCTGCTAATAGAAAAAGTGCTGGGAAGAGATCCCTGGACTGAGGTAATTCCGACTTTTTGTGGATAACCCATCCAGAACTAAATCGGAAGACTTTCTGCAACTGCAAACACCACCTCCTGCAGATTGTGCAGGAAGGAAAACAAAACACTAGCACTCATCTTATGCGACGGTCCAGTGCTGGGTGTCAAACGATGCGAGATACCCGTTGACATACAGAAAGCACCTATCAGCACCATGCTCAACTTTGTGTGCAGAGGTGACGGAGTACGTAGGTACATAGGGGGTACAATAAGCCAATGATCTTCAGTGTGGTGGGTTTGAACCACACCCTATAGAAAAAGGCTTAGCAAATGTATTGTTAGACACTACTTATAGATTAAACTGGAATTTTGTAATCCAGAGATAACTGATTAAGGACAATTATTATTTATAATAAACAAGTGGCATAAATAGACACTTAGATACGACTACAATAAAAGAAAATAGTTTTTGTATTCTCACCATCTGTTTGAATGACTTGCTGTAATCCTGAAAAAAAAATTCTTTGTTGCAGTGCATAGCATATTTTCATGAGTATTTTTTCGTAAAAACGGGTTACGGTTTCAATTTTAAATTCCTCCATTGTGTGTGGTCTATTTTCGTATACTCTATTTTTAAGCTAACTATATAGAAAGTAGTCGCACGGATTAATATCAGGTGAGTAAAGTGGCCAAGACTACCTACTGCCAAGGGGCTAGAGTAGCGGTTGGAAATAACGTTATTGATGAAATGATGGTGTAACATGTCCAAATGTCCAATACATTACTGATAGTATATGCTCCGTATTGCTGAAAGAACAATCCATTGAAATTGTCACAAAGTCCTTGAATAGCAAGGATATCTTCCTCTTCCAAGAGCATAGCGCAAGGAGTTACGATAACCATCCTATCAAAACATATTCGTTCAGTAATACCGATCGAAGAAAAACACACCAAACTGTGCATTTTCGTGGATACAGTGAAGCGTCCTAGTGCTTGTTCAGATTTTCTGTTTCCTATATTCGCTGGTTTTCTTTGTTGACAACTCCATTGAGGTAAAAATGCGCTTTGTCTGTAAACCAGATGTTGTTTAAGGAGCCAAATTTCCTAATAGAGAAGCAGAAAAATTTTGTGCAAAATGTAGACTTTGACATGATGTTGTGTCAGTTGTTGATCTGGATTTTGTAAGGCAACATTTTTAATTCTTTTTGCAATATGTTATGCGTATATCCAGTGCTTAAGTGTAGAGATTGTGCAAGACGAGGAATTGACTGTTTTAGACATCTCTAACCCAATATTTTCTTCATTTCGTACTGTTCTGCATCCAATCTCACTTTCAAATTGTTCAAAAGACCCAGATAGCGTATAAAAATCTTGTGTGCAACACCCACCATGTACAAATTCCCAGTCCGGTTAGTAACCAATTTTTGTTGTTTGAATTGGACATTCAATTGACGGTTTCCAGTGCTTCCACCTTAGGGCTGAGGAGAAGCATGTGGCAGAGAAAACATCGGTGCCCAGCAGTGGGAACTGATTGGCTGTTGATGAAAACTGTTTTACTGTAAACATTCGCGGTTAGACACTGTATATGCTACTCCAATTATGACCAATCACTACTACCAACATACTGAAATACTTTTGCATATATCTGCATAAATATCACACTGTAAATTAGTCATATGTGTTGTCCAAACCAACCATGCATGAGCAATGAATTTGCTAATACATTTATATGTTAAACACTGCATGCAACAGAAAGGTATTATAACATCCTCTTTTCTGAGTATTTTATATCGTAGGGAGGTAACCACGTCTCCCATGCCCATGTTGAGTGTTCAACGCGCTACTGACGTACAACACCTACAGCTGATGGTGCTATTAAAATCCGGGATTAACATATAAGAAGTGAAAATAGGCAAATAAAAGCAAAATAAATATATAACTAACACATAAAAACAGAAACTATGCAAAAGCCTTGTTTTCAATAGTAAATCACCATTTGTCAAAAATGTATTGAATAAAATAATAGTTTAATAATATTGTGAATAACAAGGCGGAAACAACATTGTTACTTGTTATCATTTTTAAAAGTGTGAACTCATTAAATTAAGGAAAACTTACAGTGAATAAAATGTTAATATAAAATAGACCATATCATTCTCATACAGACCATTGACCGTTGTTCAGATTTATGGTAGTATCTTTAAGAAGCAACCTGGCAAGGTTTACCTACAAAAGCCTTACCTTCAGAAAACAGAATTTATATTGTGTCGTTAAGTCATACTTCTGCTTGTTATGTTGTTCATACCTTTTCTTTTTCTTTCATTCATACTACCGCCCCCCTTCGCCGGAACCGCTTTCATATTACTTCAGGGGGGTGTGGGCGTCCCTTACACACTAGCTATTCATGCAAGATGCACCCTAAACTTAACTAAGTGAAATACGGTCGCCTCAGACGGGGTTGGACCACGCGGCCGATCGGAGCGCATTTCACTGCGACCTCGACTGTTAGCGCGTATTCACACTGTCCCATCGAGATCCCCTATGTCGTCCATACCTACAACAAGTCTATGCAGAAAAACTGTGCCAAGTTCCCTTATAAATACTATATATATAAAGGCTTTCGGGTGTTCTTACATTGGCATAACATACAAATATTGGTTTCCATGTTCTGTGTAGCAAAGATGGTCTCTTGAGATATTTTCCATCCGTGAAAATGAATGTATCTAGAATGCAGTGTACGTCCCTGTGTAATATACTGTGCAAGACGTGGAAACTAAATCCTAAATAGAAAAATCGATTGCAAGCATCGGAAATGATGCACCTCTGCAAAATTCTTGGAAAGTGTAGAACAGACAATATATAAGGGAGTTGAATATAAAATCCCTGAATGGGAAAATCGAAGAGGCTTGACCATCCGACTAGAGTGGAATCCAAGATAATTTCGGAAATGTAATTTCTAAGACAAAGGAAAGATCTGAAGAAGATTATGGAAAGAAAACAGTGAATTAGAAACTGACGTAAATGAAGACTGGAAACAGTTCATCAACCCAAAAAGCTCCATACATGAAGAAGGTATAATAGCGAAAAATTAAGTAAGTGAATGCGAACAAACGTGTAACGTCACCACATTTAGAGAAACTAATTTCTGCACTGACCAACCCATTTAAATTGCCTCTCCACAAAATATCTGCTTTATTTTGTGTATAACTTCGAATCGTAAGTTTTTCTTTAGGAAAATATCCAATTTGCTGTATTCTACTTTGCCATTCATAATCTTCAATTTAGCTTTTATATTTGGAACCTATTCAAGGTTATTTAATTTAGTGGCTCCACCCACAGTAATTTCAAAGTGGGCTACAGTATTCATCAGTCAATTGTATTTTGCTTTGTTTGCGATAATATTGAACTCTTTTAATACATTAAGCTGAATTTGGATCGAATTCCATGCGAACATATATATGTACAGAAGATACAGTGAAGTAACTAACCATAAAATATTGCAACGTTAATACAAGTTTTTTTTTTCAAGTATTTATTTATTCGTTTGGTCGTGGTCTTTGGATCGTGCTAGCGCCTCTGACTAAACCACCGTAGCAGCAGCTGGGACCGAGGACTTTGACGTGCCCTCGGAAGCACGGCCGGTTGCTATTGTTTATATCACTAACGAGTAGTAACCCGAGCCAAGTATGTTTCTTCAAACCATTTTTCTTCTTATTGTTGTTCTTCTTCCAAGTTGTCTTCTACCTTATAGTTTCAGATCTCTGTAGACGGTAATTGTCTGTTCTGTCAATGTGCTGATCCTACTCTTTCCTTCTGTTTTTTTATACATTTTAGGATGACTATTACTTTACGTCTTACGTCCTCACTTCTAATGCTATTAATTCTAATTGTTGTTCATTTCGCACGTAAGCTGTTTTGTCTTATTAGTATCTGCACGCCGTTTTGCTCCATATGTTGGTAACCATTTCTTAGGTTGATGTACATTTTGGCTGTAAAAAACGTACCACAAACACCCTGGGAAAGGAAAGCGGAATAATTCAACCATTAATCTACCTCCGTCTATAAAAATGTATCCCCTTTGACAGTTAATTGTTATGAGCTTCTACGTGACCTAACCATATTCTAACCATTCTTTAGATTTTGTAGACTGGGAACAACCGATCCGCAGGAATGACATCCTTAACGAGGACTTTCCGCTGATTTTTCGTTTTCGGCCGTCGGAGTCGCCGAACGGTTGCCAGCGATCCTCAAACTGTTTTCTTCTTTTGGTGATAGCTCTGTCCATAGGTGGGCTAGCGGAACATGGCGGGCGGCATTCGACGCGCCAAATGATGAAGCATGACGCCATGGAGGTGAAACCCCAGCCCGAAACCGTTTGAACCACGGCCCACCAAACAAAGGTTTCGACAAAATAATTTCTTCTCCAAAATTCCATTTTCTTTTTGCTTTTTAACAGGACCGGCTCAAATTCGGGTGAGTGTTGGGAAACATACCAAGTCGTAACCTGGCAGAAGCGCCTCCGAAACGGTCCGGCCGTTCACAAACAGCGGCTGTGGAGCGGGCGCATTCGTCGAATTTGACGGCTAATACCTCGACCGTAAGTGGATCGATTGAGACAAGTTTTTTTTTGTCGGGTAGCCAATAGCCGTCGCTAACGACATCGATCGAAAATTTTTAGAGCCTCACCGATATCGCCAAAAAAAATTTCGAAACTGACCCGGCGCGTGGCCGCGTTGCCTATAGAGTTAATAATGGGCGTTATTGTATTCATGGTGAAGACGCCAAAACGCAGGGATCAAAAGACGACAGCGCCCAAAATTCAGGCGCCCGCCGGTGGTCGCCGGTGGCCGTTTCCGTTCCGAAAAGCGTATTTTGGCCAGTTTTTTGGAAAAACCAAAATTGTCCGAAGCTTCTATCTTCCAAAGTAGACGAGCTCGGGAAATGCGGCTTTGGAAAGAGCATCGCGAATACTACTGGGTAGTGGGAAACCGTTCGGGCTACGCATTCCGCTGCCAGGAGGCGCGAAAGTATTTTCTATAAATGGCTGTAATTCCGAAACCACGGGGGCGCTAGACACGCACGGCCTTCCGAGTTG
Source organism: Limonius californicus (assembly GCA_014611495.1). NCBI lineage: Eukaryota > Metazoa > Arthropoda > Insecta > Coleoptera > Elateridae > Limonius > Limonius californicus. The sequence continues at coordinate 1,750 of JABXWE010019613.1, read as the reverse complement.
TATATGACAATATAAGTGAGATCCCAACCCGAAACCTTTCAGACAAACATAACCTCAAAAAACAGACAAACAGTTCTACAAGGTCGCGATAGTATCCTTGCCGATCGGTTGCTATGGTTACAGGGTCGGTTCGCTTTTGCAAATACGGCCAGAAGATACCTGGGTACAACATATTGGGACACTAGCCCAGTACAGCCAGTCGTTCACGGAAGCCCCTGTGGAAACTACGAAATTCGAATTTTTCAGGGTATGAAATTACCGACGATACGACTGTTGTTGAGGCGGCGCTAAAAACAGCCGGTTAATTATATTTATGCAGAGGATACGTGGACATATTTCCATTTAAATAAAATAAACCTTTCGGCGATAACTTGATTCGCTGGCCGGTGGTGAATGTTTAAAGCCTTTATTATAAACATGTGTTTCTTTTGCTAATTTGCGCGTTTTATTGGTTAATACGGTTACCTTCGACTTGTGTCTATCCAGTCGTCGGAAAATCTTGCCGTAAGGACCACCCACACCCCAAGGGCGTCAGCTCTCCTTAAATAGCAGAAAAGTTTTTGCACCCTTCGTACCTATCGGCACTCGCTTTTATAAATTACAATTGCGATCTCCTTCTTCCCTTCCACCCGCCTTTCTTTTTTCCAAATCTTTACTTTGCCTTTTGCTCGTATTTTTCTTGCTCTTACCTCCCCTTCTACATTCTTTCACCATTTCCTTTTGTTCGCTTTATTTTCGCCCTCACCCCCTTACTTTCTCTCTCTCTCCTTACTTTCCCCCGTTTGTTACCATTGCCTCGTTCATCTTTTTCTCTTTCAGCAACTTTGCCATTTCTTTCTATTTCCTTGTCCTTGTTCTCCCTCTCCCCTTCCCTTTCTTTAATAACTTTAATAAGAAGTTTCTAAAAATGTACCCTCGACACAAGAACCAAAAAATAAAATTTTGACAGTGTCTGTACATAGAGGGCGCTACCTATTACAATCTGAACAAAAATAAATTTTCTAATACATAAGCAAGATATCAAGCTGATTCGTCTTAACAGACTCACCCCGTATATTTTTCTCATTTACAAGATTCTATATTCTACACAAATTGCTAAAAGGTATACATTTTTTACACTTTACCGTAATATACAATTCAAATTTCTTAATTCGTTTATAAATTTAAATAATTTGGAAATTGTTTTTCTTATTCTTCGTTTTCTGCTGTCTGTTCTTCATAAAATATTGTTTAGAAACTCATAATTAATTATCTAAAAAATTAGAACCTATAAAAGTTCAAAATTAGAATTACAACAGCAAATAGCTATTCTAAATTTAATGTTTATAAATATTAGGAAAGGTGGTTCTCGTCTCATATTTCACTCACTCGAGGTACTTTACTTGGTATTTATAGTGTTATTTTTTGTAAAATCGAGAACCGATCCTTTCCTTTTAATTAACATAAAACGAGCAACAAATTATACAAGGCGCCATTTATAGTTTTACGGAGTATATACAGTGGCCTTTAACATGCTTTATTTATACTTAAATGTCACCATCACTTACAAAACCGTCACCTATGAGATACCAACTTAAAAATGTAGGACAATTGTGTTATAAGAGAAAATAAGTGGACGCGACTGCCTCCCTGGACTTTCCCATACTGGAAACTGTTCATATCATCTTTATTCAACAGTAGAGTTATTTTCCTCAAAACGGTTGTTCAAGTGCTATCCTAAAACCTTGCCTCGTAACGAATAGACTTACAA
>JABXWE010019612.1:0-16719 GCA_014611495.1 Limonius californicus | reverse complement strand
ACTGTGAGTTGCTTGCGACATTTATCACACATACTGTGGCCTATGCTGCAAATATTAATTGGCGCACAAAGATATTCTCTACAAATGAGACATTTTAGTTCATCTAATATAGATTCGTCTTTTAGATCCATTTTAGAGGTGGTTACAAACGTACAGCTAAAACTTTAGAAAAAAATTTGAATTGGTATAACCTCCACGAAATTACCTGCACTAACCAATAAATCAGTCTTGTAATAGGTAAATATATTTAGATCTTGGAGTGAAACTGGTAGCAGTAAAAGAAGTTTATTGTTTTCGAGCCTGCAGTAACACTATTTAATTATAAATAAAAGATTAATATTTTATTTGTATTTGTTTTGCTAAGTTAGAAATTTTTTACCATTATATCCAATTCTCAGCTATTCTAATATTTCCCAGTAGATTCAATTAACAAAACTCAAGTAATCGAGTATAGATAAACAAGCTCATACATTATACACTGTGTCTATAAAGTAACCCCCCCCCCAACTAATTTTTGAACGACTTGATATTTTACCACAAAATTTGGTGTGCTTTAATGGGAAGTTAAATATTATTTTTTAGCCCATGATTAAATTTTCTATCATTTAAAATGGCGGCTGGGCGCCATTTTGAATTTTTATTTTAAATAGAAAGGGGGGTCGAGTGACACCTCATTTGAAAGGTCTTTTAATTCTGCGTCTGATCCTAGAGTTTCAAAGAAAAATATTCAGCCAGCACAAAATTACAAATGTTTGAAGATAAAGAAGTCTATTTAAAAAAACTAAGAATTACAGCAAAAAGAAATTAACTTAAGTGTTCAAAATGTTCACCATTCACTTCTTGGCACATAAAAAGTCGGTTATGAAATTCCTGCCTTACATTTTCATAAGTTTCTGGAGTGATATTTCTGCAAACTTCTGTCCAGTTCTTCAATTGTTTCTGGACGGGTTCTGTACACTTTTGATTTCAGATATCCCCATAGAAAAAAATCTAAGGGGGTTAAATCTGGGGACTGAGCCGTCCATTCCACAGGCCCCCGCCTACCAATCCATTTTCCAGGAAAATGTCCGTTGAGGAAGTCAGAAACAGGCATTTTTAGACGAAATAATGAACTAAATTTACAATAACGTAGATATTTTTAAGTGAAAATGCCAACCGAATTTACACTTGACAGTTGTAGTTAAGATTAGCTTATAAATGACAACAAACAGCAAAAAAACAAATGAAAAAGTGGACTACCTACTTGATAAAAAAATCCAGAAACAATTGAAGAACTGGAGCAACGCATTACAGAAGTTTGCAGAAATATCACTCCAGAAACTTATGAAAATGTAAGGCAGGAATTTCATAACCGACTTTTTATGTGCCAAGAAGTGAATTGTGAACATTTTGAACACTTAAGTTCATTTCTTTTTGCTGTAATTCTTAGTTTTTTTAAATAGACTTCTTTATCTTCAAACATTTGTAATTTTGTGCTGGCTGAATATTTTTCTCTGAAACTCTAGGATCAGACGCAGAATTAAAAGACCTTTCAAATGAGGTGTCACTCGACCCCCCTTTCTATTTAAAATAAAAATTCAAAATGGCGCCCAGCCGCCATTTTAAACGATAGAAAATTTAATCATGGGCTAAAAAATAATATTTAATTTCCCATTAAAGCACACCAAATATTGTGGTAAAATATCAAGTCGTCCAAAAATTAGTTGGGGGGAGGGGTTACTTTATAGACACAGTGTATACATTATTACATACCGGAAGACTTTAAATAAATAACTAAACAAATAAAATTTATACTTTAATAATTGAGAATATACAGAAGCAGTTCATATACTGTTTTAAGCTGTCAAATCTTAAAAAATAAATAAATAAACGACTAGAATTATTTATACAGTTCAGGGAAATGTATAATACCAAACAATTTCTCTTTATAGAGTTGCGATTGCAGTAGTAAAATTTCACTTAATTGTTCTTTCATCATGTTAGAATCTACGGATGTCTTTAATTTTGTGATTTTGTCGGTTAGTTACTATTTACGATTGTATGGACTATTTCTTCGAATTGTTTCAGTATGCCTAATTATTCAAAATCAAATGTGCTAAGAACTTATCAAATATAAAAAAGTTTTCTTATGCAGTTTCCGGGCTTGCAGTAACAATATTTCACATTGTCTTAGATTATTATATTTATTAATAATTTTTACTATCATATCCAATTCGCATTTCTTCTAATCTTTCCAGTACAATCGAGAACATATAAAAGAAGTTTGCATACTATTGCATTCTGGCTGATTATATTTCAGATGTTTAAAAATTTTTTTTATATATTATTATTTGAATTGTATCTTACATATAAACAGTTTATCTTACGCAGTATTAAACAGAAATTTCAAATATTATGTGGTTTTATGTTGTTTTACTAGCCGTAATAAAATGTAACAGGGTTTGCTATACAAGTGAACGTTACGTTTCAGCACGATGGAGCTCACGCATACTTCAAATCATAATAGACATACCAATTGGCCACCACGGTCTCCTGAAATATCAGCCTTAGAATTTCTTGTATGGGGATTCGCTACGGATGTGGGGATATAGCCTACAAGATGCCAGTTATTACGGAGCAGCTAAAAATTATAATTGGGGAAGCAATCGTGCTATTTTAGGAGGAGTATGGCAAGAAATTATCTTCAAACAGTCTGCATAAGTATCAAAGAGGAAGCCCACAGACCCTCTCGAATTGTTGCGTCCAGTAAATATTAATACTTGTATCAAACAATAGCTTTTATTGCTCACCAAAGAATATTTCCTGAATATTACAAAACGACACATAGCTAATATTTGCTGCGAACTTTGAATGAATATTTCGTGAATATTACAAAACGACACGTAACTAATATATGTTTCTAATCTTGACCGAATATTTCTTGAATACTGAACAACAAAATCTGCATAACTAATATGTGCATGAAATAATTAACGCATATTTTCTGAATATTACAGAACAACACATAACTAATATGTGTTTCAAACATTTAATGAATATTTCTTAAACATTACAAAATTTCACAAAATCAATATTTTGTTTCGAACTTTTAGCGGATATTTCCTGAATTTTAAGACACAACATAAACCTAATTTTTGTTTCATACGTTTAACGAATATTTCTTGAATATAACAAAACGACCCACTACAGATATTTTGCTTTGAACTTTTAGTGAATATTTCCTGAACATTAAAAAATGACAAATCACTAATAAATGTTGGTTCCGAACATTTAATGAATATAACAAAATGACACATAACTAATATCTACTTTCAAACTTTTAGTGAATATTTCCTGAATTTTACAAATAATACATAACTAATAGATATTAGTTTCAAACATTTAATGTCAATGATAGCGAATGTTTTCTGAATATTACAAAATGACTCATAACTAATAAATATTTGTTTTGAACATTTTATGAATACTTCCTGAATATTACAAAACAACACAACTAATTTTTGTTTCAAACATTTAATGAATATTTCTTGAATATAACAGAACGACACACAACTTATGTTTAGTTTCGAACGTTCAGTTGATTTGTCTTAGCGCTTCAGTATCAAAATTGCGAATTACTAAAAGGAGCATATACAACTTCCGCTTCCAGTTCCAAAATGTTTTTAAAATTTTATTGAATTTGATACATTTTTAATAAATCTTTAGATTATAAAATAGGACAAGCCGTTTTTACGGTATCTATGAGCACGCACTCATACATACAAGCGTATATACACATTTTGGTAAATAATCTTTTTGTAGTTTTGGTGTATAAGCAAATATTTCAATATTAAAATCTATTTTAATAAATAATACTCTCCCTATATCTATGGTATCTGAACATAACGGCAAAGATTTTAATTATGAATCAGAACATGTGCTAAACTGTTTTACAAACGAAGGTGCCTAACAAAATATAAACTAGTTTTTCTGCATTGATGCAGTTATACTTAGTACGGTGAGCAAGTGTCTTGGCGAGCATCGAACGATCGGTGGCGAGCTAGTGGTGGCGAGCAAATGATACAGAACCGCCCGGACCTTATTCCAAGCGACAACGACAAGATATGAAAAATTGATATCAGATATGGAATGTATAAAATTCTTAGAGCCCGTTGTAAATGATAGTTAAAAATAACTTTAAAAAGGCTTACACAAAGTGAAATCAGAGATGGAGACTAAAATAAGGTTACTCAGTAACCAAACATCATTGAATACAGGGTGTCCCATGACGTGAGGTCACTACTTCACCTACGCGTAGGAGAAGTGAAAAGAAGTCGAAACTAAAGAGTGGTCATTTTCTCTAAATCGACTATTAAAGAATTATGGCCTATTTTAGTTAAATGCCGAAGCAGACGAAACAATAAATGATATTCAGTGGTATTTGATACAAACTGTCTACGTTACTAATGATATTATTTACTTGTATGTCAAACAGTAAAGCACCTTAAAGTTGATTTGTCTGCTTGCGCTTATTAACAGTGTTGATAATGTTTACTTTTACAACGCGAGAGTACGCCCATATCCATTACATGTACGGCTTTTGTGATGGTAACTCAGTAGCAGCTGCTCGAGAATATGAGTTGAAATATCCAAATCAGCGACTACCAGACCGTCGAGTTTTCCAACGAGTACCCAACCACCTACGTGAACATGGAACTTTCCCGAAACCGTCGACTGAGCGTCCTATACAGCAAGTACCAGTCGATGAGGACAACATACTGCGAGAAATTGATAATCTCAGCACCTCTGGTTGTCGTCGTCTATCTGCACAAGTTAATGCACCACCAATGCGAGTTTGGAGAACATTAAAACGTCATGGTTTATATCCATTTCATATCCAGCTTGTTCAACCTCTCTTACCAACAGATTTCGCTAGTCGTATGGAATTTTGCCGCTGGATTATTCAAAATCGAAACCTACGTAATAGAAATTTATTGACGGATGAGGCAACACTTACAAGGAATGGATTAATGAACAGAAAGAACAGCCACTCTTGGGATTTGGAGAATTCACCCGAAATCACAGTGTCAAATTATCAACATGGGTTTTCATTGAATATCTGGTGTGGAATTATTGATAATAATTATACTCATTGTAGCGTTCGTTTTGAGAACCATTTGACCGCTGACAGATATTTAAATTTTTAGAAGATCATTTGGGAGGATTGCTAGATGATGTCCCTCTGAAGATCAGACATGGTATGTGGTACCAATACGATGGTGCCCCTGGGCACTTTGCGTTACATGTAAGACAATTTTTTAGTCAACGGTTTGAAAGACATGTCATTGGTAGAGGAGAACACCACCCCTGGTCCTTAAGATCTCCGGCCTTAACTTATTATTTGTGGATCATATGAACGATATGGTATATCAAACACCATCAGAGACTTGAAGGCAGAAATAATTCGGAATAACAATGATATGTTACGTAGGGCAACCAGATCCCTCTTAAGAAGAGCCGGAATGTGTCTCGAGAGCAACGATGGGTGGCCATTTTGAACAATATTTATAGTGAATTTAAACTAAAATAAAAATAAATATTGGCTTTTTTGAAATTGTAATTATTTAATAAATAATAATTTAACACTCTGCATTTTCAGAACGGTTTACTTTAGGGTATAACTTTATTAGAATGTTTAACTATATTTCGTCTAAAGATTACGTACACGAAGTAGTGACCTCATATCGTGGGACACCCTGTATAAAGTTTCATTATACGAGGATTGTTCAATAGAAGCACATTTGGCGGCTGTAACAATATTTTTATTAAATCAATTTAAAAATATCTCCATTAATATTAAGACATGACGTACTAATCTACACAGAGTGAATCCTAAATGGCGGAAAATATTTACATCACATGATTCTGCATAAAAAAACTGAGCAAAAAATTCTACAAGCGTTATGCTCGAAAACATTTAGTTTTTGAAGAATTCTTAATTAAAGTGTAGTAAACTTAGCAACACTGTGTGGTCAGTCGTACTGAGTCGCCTGCGATTCACATAGCAACGCACTTGATTTAATATGAAACCTAAGGAGATTGTATACAGGTATACAAAACCTCCTTCAATAATATTCTAATTTCAATGTGCTGCTTGCATTTTTGTATTAACAGTACATAACCAGTAAGGAAATATTGACTACGTTTTAAGTTTTTATTTTGTAAATTACAGCAATTGCTCAAAGTGTCTACCCCCAACTTCTATGCTTTTCATACACCTACGTATTATGCTCCCTTCTAGATTTTGAAGAATATTGTTTTGAAGAATCAGTATAACTGCTTCATTTATTCGTTGCTGAAGTTGCTCTCAAGTATCAATTTCCACTGCATACACAAATGCTTTTAATGTTCCCCACAAGAAACAATCGAGACAGCTTAAATCTGGGCTTGTTGGTGGCCAAGATAATGGACTTCCAAGACCCATCCATCGTTCTGGAAATTCATGATTTAACCATTCTCGTGTTTGTATTCACAAGTGTGCTGGTGCCCCGTCAATTTAAAAATCATTTCTTCTTAAATCTAACGGTATATCATCTAATAGATCCCTAAAATCGGTGTCTAAGAATTCAAGAAACTTATTCGCGTTTAGGCAATCACGCAAAATATGTGGTCCTATAAGCCTATTACCAATAATACCACCGCACACATTACACTAAACCGAACTTGATGATTTGTTTGGTGCAGTGCATGGGGGTTTTCCTAGGTTAATTGGTGCATGTTATGGATATTAAATGTCCACCATGACCATTTCTGGTGAACGTAGCTTCATCAGTCCATAAGATATGTCAAATAAAACCAGGATCCCTTTCTTGCTCACGAAGTAACCATCTCCAGAATCTGACTCTTTGCTGGGAGAGCCAAGGTGTTTGCGTCTTAAGGTCGCTGATGCTTTGCATTGCAATGCTGAAATTGCGCGTATGCGTGATTCCAGATCTCGTGCCTCACATGTTTGGGGGCTATTCCAAAAGCTGGTTCTGGATCTACTAAAGGTTCAGAGGCCCCAGCCACAGCTAGGGCATCAGCTTCCTCATTGCCATTTATTCCACTATGGCCCGGAACCCATAGGATTTTCACGTAATTCTCAGCTTAGAGTTTCACGAGTGTGGCTTGACATTCTTCAACAAGCCTAGACCCTATCTTGGGAGATATTAGGGCCTTAATGGCCGCTTGACTGTCCGAGCAAATGTAGATGTATTTACCTCTATAACTTCTATTGAGGTTTTCATTTGCACAGGCAGTAATCGCGAAGATTTCTGCCTGTAAGACCGTAGGATATTTGCCTAGGACAAATTTGAGTTTGACCCTGGGTTTGTCCCCATATACACCGGCGCCGGTACCTTTCCTATTCCGTGACCCTTCTGTATACCAAACTAGGCCACCGGGTTTAAGAAAAGGCCGATAGTCTGTGAACCATTCTTCTCAGAGAGGGATGTGAACCTTATAGGGTATGCTAAAGGAGAAGTAGGAGGTCATGCCATTACTTCCCATTGAAGAAACGGGAGTGGTCGCCCTCAAGTTGGAGGCAACTCCGGCATATCATACGTTTTCCTGAGTCGGTTTCCATTGCCTCGGCTTCAGTCACAAGGTGAAAGGGCGGGAGTCTCAGCTGCACTTCCATGGTCGCTGTCGGGGTTGTTCGCATTGCGCCCGTAATGTCCAGACAAGCTTATCTTTACACACGGGTGAATGTCGTCCTTGTAGTGGTCAGTTCTGATCGTGCCTATCAGACAAGGGCGGCGTATGTTAACAGCGGGCCTACTACAGCCGTGTAAAACCAGAATATGATTTTAGGCTTCAGGCCCCATGTTTTGCCTAACGCGCATACTTCACAAAACTGTACACCATAACGCTAATTTGGGAAATCAAACACAAATAAACTATGTAAAATCAAACTAAACTGAAGGTAACACTAAGATAATGAATGCAAAGAGAATTAAACACGGCGTTTTGATTAGCAAATTGTTACAGAAATGTCATTAAAAGTTTAATTACTTAAAATAAAAAAACTCTACATCAAAGCCTATGTTTGTTTTAAAATGTGAAATTTGTATTGCACTTGTTGCAACATTTTTGGAAAACTCAAGCATTGCAGAAGTTTAATTTTAAACTTTGGATGGAAGTTCTGGATAAACCAAGAGTATGATGACTGCAATTACAGATTGGTGAATCCTTTAGTTGATTAAACTTAAGTTAAAAATCATCATTTCATAAAAAGAGCGCACGATAAGGGACCCAGTATACAACTTAAGACTGCCAGTAACTCCTCATCTATGAGGTTAACAGCAAATTGGTATAAGATTTTATCGCTGCATTTTTGATCCATAATCAGATGGTATGTCTATTATCGCCCATTTAAGATTCACCCTGTAGATTCCCTGCTGGTAAAATTCTTGCGGCTGTTGGCGAAACCATTCTATAACGGTAGTGTGCACTTCAGCGTCCGTAGTGCGTCGTTGTCCCTTTACCGATTGTTTTAATGGGCCAAAGACACGAAAGTCGCATGGAGATAAATCGGGACTGTAAGGTGGGTTTCCTAACACTTCCCAGCGCATACGCATAAGCATGTCTGTAATTACTCTTGCTACAACGGGACGAGCATTATCCTGCAAAAGAATGATATCGTTTGTGAGTTTATCGGGACGTTTATTCTTGATCCTGACACGTAAACCTTCTAAGCTGTCCGCATATCGTTCAACATTAATGTTGACACCAGCCTCTTTAAAATCCAACAGTAATACAAACTGATAATAAAAAAATAGGGTTAACATCACTTTTTCCGCTGAAATTTGAGATCGGAATTTCTTCGGCTTTGGAGAATCTGCCTGCTTCCACTGCATGCTCTGACGCTTCGATTCCGGTTCGTAGTGATAGCACCAAAATACATCATCGCCAATGATCCGGTGTAAAAATCATCTTGGTAGCGCATCAAATGCTGTAATAACAATGCCGATTGAAAATTCTTTTGGTCATTAGTAAGCAGCCGTGGAATCCACCGAGCAACAACTTTGTGATAACCAAGAGCATGAATCATGGAATTAACACTTCCTATATTGATGTCCATCATTTCAGAAAGTTCTCTGACTGCGTTTATTTGCACGTAAAGCAGTTTCCAGAAACCTCACATCGACATCACGAGCATGTCCTGACGCCAAATCTTTAGTCAACTCTCTTCCTTGTCGAAATTTTCTGCAGCAGTCAACCACTGCCGTGTGAGAATAAATATAGTCATCATAGGTAGCTTTCATTCCCCCATGGATATCTAGTGGTTGGCGTCCTCCGCTATCTACCTTTGGACGGATTTTCTATAGTAACCGCCATTTCCGAGCTCAATAAAAATGCACACAAAGAAGGAACCGCAAAGAAATTTGACAGACACCTCACTAATACGTGTTTCTATTAAACAATCCTCGGAATACCGTTATTGTCATTCGTTTGGAGAAAATCCTCATATAAAGAATGACATGTCAATATTCAGTATTTACGCTTCTTCATTATTTATTTATTTTTGTTGCTTTTTAGACTCGCCTTTATTACATGCAAATAATTTAGAGAATTAGTTTTAATTGACACACGGCCCCGTTTAAACCGTTTCTATTGTTAAATTGTTGTATATTAAAGAATGTCTTTAGCTTGGCGCTTACATCTGAAATTAATACTTCATTCAATTCTTGTAGTTACGAATGAATAAATGATTATTTAAACAAATATTTCATAAATTGTGCTAGTGTCGGCTTATTCAGACCATAAACAATTTAACATACAACCATCTATTATATTCCAAATGTTCTATTATTTTGTAATTGCTTCGAATTATTATAATTATCTACATACATGCTAGTCTGAATTATATGGAACAAATAACTTTTTTCAATTCGGCTTTTTTAGGTTAATCTGTGTCGCATTTGATAATTAATCATGTGGGTAGAAGAACCGGAACGTTCACTTTTTCGTCTGCTATTTAACTATTCTTATTAAAGTAAAAGTAGTATTAGAAATTCTATGTACAAGAAAGTTTCTGGATTCACTTTACGATGAAAATTTGTTTTTGTTTTCTTTAAAAGTTGCAGTCAAGTACAGCAATTAATCCTTTTTTAATTATTCTAGGACGACAGTATTTAATGAATCGAAATTTGAACCTTGTGAAATTGTACGGTGTGAGCAAGCAGGGGTGGAAAACGTCTTTAATAGAGATATAAGCTTGGCATGAATTTTAATAGACTTCGGAAGTTAATATTCAATACATGGCGCAATATTAAAATCGGTTTATGAATTCATTAACATTTCAATCGATCACTACTTTGAGATGAATATGAATTGTTAATTTCCATTTCCTTGATTATCACCTTCTCTTACGTAATTAAAGTTCAGAAAACTTATAACTAGGTTTAGGATAGTTATGCACTAAAAGCTTCAAAATCTGCATGAAAATACGCATCAAAAACATCCAAAATATGCACTTAAATATGCACTAAAAAGTCAACTAATTAGAAGAAAAAACATTAACATTATATCAATACGTATTTATTTATGTACTAAAATGCACAAAAATTTTAAATCAAAAACTATTTATTTAAAATTAATCAAAAAACACAAAATTACTAGTTTCAAATTATTTAAATTATAAAAACAAATCATAATTGTACTTAACAACAACGTGGTGTAATGCATTTTCGAATGTAAATTTGCGCCTGTTGTCAGCGAGTACTGGGAATAGACTCTCTTGACATCTCACGACACTATTGGTACAAATTCATAATTTACAAAGTCAACGATATTTCAATGTTCATTTCTTGCTGTTTCATTTTGCAACACCCCGCTTAAATTCTTCAGTTGTTGATAGCCCGTATTATTTGACAGCATTTTTTTAAATTTAGTAATGAAATGCTTTTTCTTGAATTTAGTTAAACCCTTAACCATATCTTCTACTACTTCAAAGCTGTGTTGTAAGGATAATCTCTTCGTTTGTAGTTTGGAGATTGCAGTTGAAATGCAAGCCAAATTAGCACGAATAAAAATCAAATCTTCTCGATCCCTTTTTTCTCAGAATAGCCGGTGCTTCTTCAATGTCCTGTGCTTCTTCAGAGTAGAATTAATTAACAACTTTCTTCACAATTTCAAAATTTTCAGAATAATACACAGCAGCGTCGATTCAAGTTCCCCATCTTGTAACGATTGGGGCGGGCGGAAATTGAACGTCCCCCGCAACTTCCCGACCATAAACCATATGCTAAACAGGTCACATATATGGTGCAGCATCACAAACCACTCGCACTTTTTCATTTAAAATTCCAGATTCCACAATAAGCGTAGAGAGTCGTTGAAAAAAGCAGCAATTGTTGAATGATTTAGTTTGCCCAAAACTTTTAAAGTCAGCAGACATGTTTTATTTTTTATTCGTCAACCCCTAATATACCAAATAAAATTTTCTACGCATGTTTGTTCTACATCGGTTGCTTCATCCAAAGACACCAAAATACTGCGATCCTTTACTTTTTCTCTTAGTTTGTGTAATGTAGCTACATATAACTCGGAAACATATTTTTTTCTTAATGTCGATTCGCCTGGAATATTCTGTTTCGTGTACTTTTCCAAAAAATAGCAAAGAACTTCATTCTTTAATTTAGCCAACGGAATATCAGCGCAAATAAAAGCCTTACAAATTTCTTAATTAAATTCTGAATGTTTAGGGCCAGACCTTGGTTAAGACTTGCTGTTGGTTATTCTCCCTTTTTCGATTTTTGATACTTGCATGTTTTCCGGTTTGGAGATGCTGCGTAACTTGGAAATTTTTGCTTGCCGCAACAGGAACTTCGCAGTATTTACAAAATAACAGACGCCCATCTCTTGTGAAATCATCATAGTTCCTCACAAACTGGTTTAAAATAGCACTTGTACACTTGTACACTTTTTGCTTTCGGCATCTTGAAGATGTTAACACACTATTGGAACTAGTAGACAACTGATTTTTGATGAAATGAAGAATTGTTAAACTTTCAACGCTCACAGGTTTTCCCATTAAAGCAACAGGGCCACTCAAACCTTGGTAATCCTCTTAGAATTTCCAAGTACTCTGGTTTTTCGAAGCTTAACAACTAAGAAAGTACGTACCTATTCAGTTTAGAAGATTATTTAACATTTCTGGAAATTCCCAGATTGCTTGACGAATTGAATCTGTATTTGATAACAAAATAATGTATAAATATGCAATTTAACAGACAAATGCTGCAAATTATGTATTAATGCTCAAACCAATTGAAATATGTATTTACTACCAAAGATGTCTAAAATATGCGTTTGCATATACAAATATGCAAATGCATAATTATCCTAAGACTCCTTATAATGCACTTAACTGCAATTTTTAAACTTTTCAACGAACTGACTGCTTTTATTTTACAACGAGGAATCGGACAGACGATGAAAATCGGTTCATTCGAAAACGCTAGCAGATAAAATCAACTTGTCATTCATTCTTTCGCAGAGTTCTATAATTACACATCAGAATTTCTTTGCATGTAATGCTGTAATTTTAGGCACTATAATTGTGCATATCTTACGCTTTTATTGCTTGCTGGCATGCATACCTTTGAAGCAATTATGCATATTACGTGCGGTACATCTTCTGTTAGGATGTTTTAAATACAACTTTTAATCTTTCATAATATTAATAAACAACAATTTAAATATCCTAAAAACCCATTTACATTGAAAACTCAAAGTCAGGGGCGTGCAATTGATGGGTGCAGTGGATATGCTTCAAATAGAAAGAAATTTGAAAAAATAGGAAAGAGAATGAAATATAATGCAAAATAAATTACCATTTCCGTTAAGAAGAAATCGTTCCCGTGTCTCGACTTTAAATGTACCTATAAACTGCCAAGTTTTTAAAAATTATGAGTTGAAAAAAACAGAACCCCAAGTTCAAAATGGGACACCCTCTACTTACTTTCCCTGTTAAGCTTATCCCTAAACAGTTTTACTAATATTAATTTTAATAGTATTGAACAAGAAAAGCACCCACTTGTGTAACCGTACTATAGTAAGGTTGTTAAAAAACTAACAAATACCTGAAAACTACAAATCAATAGCAAAGTTATATTTAATTCAGTAAATGCTCAAAATGTCTGGAACTGGATGGGGGCGCATCCAGTTCCAGATATTTTACAAACGATCCATTATTCTATTTTGTAAATTTTACTTGTTTCTGGAATTGAATTCATCAAGCAACCGGTCCATCCGAGTTAGACTCCCGTTTCAGCCTGAATTTTTATTAATTCTGAAACAGCGGGGGTCACTCAGCTACATACTTGGGAGGGCGAGGGGTTTAAAGGACGGGGCAGGATAGACTAATGTAAAGCGCTGATCCGGGGCAAGCGGGGTGGGACGGAATCATGGGGTTACTTTGATAAGTCCAAGATTCTTTATAAATTAAAAAGGAAAGAGGAAATTACACCCTAAAGAAAAGTCGGGTGGAATGATATCGCAAATTCTTTGTGGCCATGGATGCACAGCTCTGCTTCCAATTTAATTTCCTTCAAATACGACGTTTGTTCAATTGAAACCCAACTTTGATCAACTTAGCCTACGGTCCTACAATTTTTATGCGACGAGGGTTTGCAGTCATTGCAGATTCATACGCAAATGCAAGCAATGTATGGAAATGCATGTATTGCGTACCCAACTGTGAAGGAATGGTGCCGAAAATTTAAAAATGGAAAAATGGCTGAGCCTCGCCCAGGTGCCCGGTGTACTGCATTAACAGAAAACAATATGGCATGTATTGAAGGCCTTATTAGATTTAAAGAAGTTGTAAATTCAGGTAAAATAACAAACCCGGCTTTAGGAATTTAATTTGTAAGTTCAACATTTCCAAATATCCATTTTATTTAGGTGGAAATATTTATTTACACTTTTTAATATTAATGAACTTACAACATAGAATTATAATTACATAAATCCTAGCCAGTACTTTTTGCTTACTGTGAATATTACTTAAATGTGTGCTCGACAAATAAATATTTACTAAAATATGCGTAGCTCATAACAACATCTATTAAGAATGCAAGGTTTAGGCGGCAGAGTAACGAAGTTCACCCGACCATAGAAGTGTTTCTTAGAATGTTAAGAGTAAACAGGGACAGTGGGGTGTCAAACACCGAGCAGGGTAATCTGTAGAAGGCAGTGTTGTTGGCAATTAGGCGTAGGCTTGCATATCTTTAGAGTAATAACCAATTAATAGCGTTTGCGGATCTACTAACTGACAGCCATGCGATTATCTTCTAAGCTGAGGCAAGGTGCAAATTTAGTGTTACCACTTATATGTTTATATAATATACAGATGGACTGCAATGGCAATATCAACTAACATAAGCAGTGGCGTCACTGGTGAGTTTATAGTTTATATCCCATAAAGTGTTATGTGTGCTTACCCTAACGGTTATGTATTATTTACTTCTTATTATATGCAGTTTAGAAGCGGTGATTTCTATTACAGTTATTATACAAGATTAGTGTGCCTATGTAGGTAGTTGTTGAAAACAATACCGTAGTAAATACTAGTAGCTACATGAGTAGATAATGTGTGTGACATGGTTAATGATTATTTACCTAGCAATTATTCGGGAGGCAGTCAGTCGGCAGAGGTTGCATCGAAAATGCACCTACGTCGAATTATTATTATTATTAATGCAACATCAATGCCAGGATTGTATCGACTGATTTTTACGCAGGGTATTGGACACTAATTATACTCTCCCCTTCGCACGTGGGACCACTTTGTAGAATTGGTGCAATAGAAGATATACATAATTACAGTAATTAACCTATGATTACGAATGACTGCGGCCGCAGCAGTTAGCCAGCAGATGAGCATGCGTATCCTATCGAATACCAAACCAGGGGTAGGGGGCTGAAGGACCCTCAGTGAGTAGAACCGCCCAATATTTATTGACAGATCAGTAAGTTTGTGTTTTGTTATCTGTTGCATGTCATCTCCCTGTCGCCACCAGTGAGTTCTATCGCATCCGGAATTTGATTACCCTCGAATTTCATGAAGGCTCCTCGCCGTGTAATAAAACGGAAAAGACATAAAATACTTTACTTGACAAGGGTAATTCAAGCTTGAAGTAAGCTTACTCCTGCAAGCCCGTGCGTACAATAATGCCTATCAAAGCACCGCGAGTGAGCCCATGTTTAATTTAGACTTTGAAGTGCAAAAAACAGCCATTAAACACCAGCAACTGCACATGCGAGACCATCATATAAAACAAATCAAATATGCTACTTTGTAGTTTATTTTCTTAGTATCTTCCCAAATTACAAATTCATTCGAATACTACTCAAATTATGTACCGACACAAACGATATTTTGATTACCAAATGAACAATGGAACGAAAGTGATGCGATAAGTTTATATCATTGGAATGTTGAGTTCACATCTAGGTGATACGTGCATAACCAAATATTTAGAATTGTTTCATTCGAGATGCGCGCGCTACTAAATGAATGTATTTGGGAAGCTTTTATCATTCGAATGAATTACTTGCATTTCGAGATATAGCGAGATATATGCATAATCGAATATTTCGAATGATTTCATTCGAGATACGCCCATCACTAATCTGTACCGTCTAAAGCTTCTTTAGAAAGTTCTTTTGATTATAAAATACAAATTTTTAGTAACACGGCTGTTAAAATTATCAATTTATAATTAATAAGACCAATTCAGCCAAAAATATCACAAATCTTTATTCTTTAGTAATTCATTTTGTATAAAGTGAAACCATTGTAAAAAGCACCAATAAACGATAGTACAAACATTTTAAAAATTTTGTTAAAAGATCATCATAAACAATTATACATACATTTTTATAAATTTTGTTTACGTTTTCTATATTAATTAGCTTTCTCAAAACAGGAAATTCATACAATTATTATTATGTCTGAAAAAATAAGTTTGTGAAAGAAGCAATACAAAAAAAGTAAGAAAATACAAATGACTTACCTAATAGGATAATGATTAATTTCTTGTATAATAATTTGCACATATTAAAAGTCAATTTGTAAAACAAACATTTTTAACAATTTATTACTTATTTAATTTTAAAATTGTAATATCTTATATCCAAAAATGCTAGAACCATGTGTGTAACATGAGCGAAACAGACTTAATATTAATGCGCAGGACTCCCTAAATTACAAATTTACCAAATAAAAGTTTTCAAAACACACTAGGAAATAAACTATTGACTGAATATATTGCCAATCTTTATTAGTAGAACATAATCATTTTTAAAATTTTCTGTTTCAATACTTGTTATAAAATCATTTATAGGTAATTTATCTTTAGGATTATAAATATTAAAATTTGGTCCTAGTTGTAAAACATCTTTAATATCTCTGGGAATGTTTTTATCACTTAAATTTTCTATCCAATTATTTTCCAATTCCATTATTAATTTATTTGTTTTAGAAAGTTCAGGCATCCTTGAAATATTATCCTTGAATTTTTTAATTTTGTTATTGTGTTTAATTTGTAATTTATGTTTGAAATTATTGATTTTATTAATTTTTATAGATAAAAAATCATTAACTTTTTTTTATCAAAATTTTAACATTTAAAATTTTAAAAATGATTATGTTCTACTAATAAAGATTGGCAATATATTCAGTCAATAGTT
>JABXWE010019611.1:0-22684 GCA_014611495.1 Limonius californicus | reverse complement strand
ATACAATTTGTATGTAATAATATTTCATAATAGTTGGCTCATTATTGTCAGAATACATTATTCAAATGTTATATTTAATTTCTGTCGCTCGGATACAATTTTTATGTTATAATATGTAGTAAAAGTCGGTTTAGTAGCCATACTTTTCAATAATTAAGTAGGCGCTTCCAGAAGATTCTCAGAATTTTTCAGATAATATATTTAATTTCTGTCGCCAAGATACAATTTTCATGTGATAATATTTTATAAAAGTTGGGTTGAGTGTCCTTCAATTTTTAATAAATATGTAGATACGACCGGAAGATGCGTAGAATAAATTATTCAGATAATATTTTTAATTCCTGTTGTGCTGATTAATTTCTGTTGTTCTGATACAAATTTTATGCGATAATATTTTATAAAAATTGGATTGTATCATTCGATTTCTAATAATACGTAGATATATACGGGAGATGCTTAGAATAAATTATTCAGATAATATATTTATTTCCTGTTGTTCTGATATAATTTTTATATTATAATATAAAAGGCGGTTGACTAGTGTCTGATTTTCAAATAATAATTAGACACGACCGGAAGATTCTCAGAATAAATTATTCAGAAAATATATTTAATTTCTGTTCTCCTGCTACAATTTTTATATGATAGCATATAATATAAAAGTTGGTACTCTGATTTTTAATATATAAGTAGATGCCACCGGTGATTATTAGAATAAATTATTCAGATGATATTTTTAGGTGATATTATTTTATAAAAGTCAGTTCATTATTACCAGAATATAAATATTGTTCCGATGGTAGATTTAATTTTTGTTGCTCTGATATAATTTTTATGTAATATTATTTTATAAAAGTATGTTTATTATTGTCAGAATAAATTATTCAGATGATATATTTAATTTCCTTGCTCCGGTACAATGTTTATGTGGTAATATTTTATAAAAGTCGATTGGGTAGCCTCTAGATTTTAATAATTAAGCAGATGCTACCGGAAGATTCTCAGAATACATTATTCAGATGATATATTTAATTTCCTTGCTCCGGTACAATGTTTGTGGTAATATTTTACAAAAGTCGATTGGATAGCCTCTAGATTTTAATAATTAAGCAGATGCTACCGGAAGATTCTCAGAATAAATTATTCAGATGATATATTTAATTTCCTTGCTCCGGTACAATGTTTATACAATGTTTATGTGGTAATATTTTATACAAGTCGATTGCGTAGCATCGAGATTTTAATAATTAAGCAGATGCTATCGGAAGATTCTCAGAATAAATTATTCAGATGATATATTTAATGTCCTTGCTCCGATACAATGTTTAGGTGGTAATATTTTATAAAAGTCGATTGGATAGCCTCTAGATTTTAATTATCAAGCAGATGCTACCGGAAGATTCTCAGAATAAATTATTCGGATGATATATTTAATTTCCTTGCTTCGATACAATGTTTATGTGGTAATATTTTATAAAAGTCGGTTGGATAGCCTCTAGATTTTAATAATTAAGCAGATGCTACCGGAAGATTCTCAGAATAAATTATACAGATGATATAATTTCTTTTGCTCTGATTCAATTTTTATGTGGTAATATTTTATAAATGTCGGTTCAATAGCCTCTAATTTTTAATAACTA
The DNA here is from genome assembly GCA_014611495.1 of Limonius californicus. NCBI lineage: Eukaryota > Metazoa > Arthropoda > Insecta > Coleoptera > Elateridae > Limonius > Limonius californicus. Next base: position 21,044 of record JABXWE010019611.1, on the reverse strand, counting down.
AGCAGATGCTCCCAGATTGAATTATTCAGATCATATATTTGATTTCTTTTTCCCTGATACAATTTTTATGAAGGAATGGAAGAATGACGTCTAATATGGTTCGGACACCTACATACGTAGAATGTCAGAATGCAGGTGGTCTAAAAACTTCTTATATAGCAACCCCCTTGAATGAGGGAGCCTGGAGGCCCACAGAGCTTATAGAATGAGGGAGTTGGGCGAACTATGGCTGATACAAATCTTGAAGAAGATCAAACCGGAGACAGAAAAGCTTATCGTAAAGTATGTATAAGAAAACCCAAAATATATATCAAATCAGTAGTTTGTTAGGCTATATGAATAGTATGGGTAAGTAAACCTCTGTAAAAGCTAACCTTTTTTCGTTTGAACGCCTGAGTTGTAGTTAATGATTTGGACACATTTATGGGATGGCAACCACAATGAATAATTGGAGGAAATGTATCATATCAATGATCTTTGCTGCTACTGTAAAGCGGAAGTTCGCAGTAAGCAGTGACAAATTGCAAGTGCCACCGTTCTACGCAATTGTATAGAAACATTAATTTCAAACCGTGTAAGATTCATAGCCGCTAAATGGAATGGAGTTGTAAATTAGCGAACGTCAAGACATTTGTTCTAACAAATACTTCCACATTAATTTTAATTAAAATAATTAATTGCTCGACAATTTAAAAAAAAGATAAATTACTCCAGGTTAAAAAAGGACAAACAAAGAATGCGGCAAAAATGAACAAAATTGGTTTCACTTCGAGCCGATTTAAAAAATGTAAAGTATTCACATTTAGATAGTTATTTGTATGAAAAGCAATTCCTGTCGGTTTCTATCATCTATACCGAATTATAAAGTCAAATTTGAGACTCGAGCACACAGATGCAGCATAAAGTCAGAAGTAATTTGCATTTAAGCATTGTTTACGTTTGTATAACACGCTAACTACGATAAGAAGACCTTTAATAAATTTAGAACCGTAATGGAACAATGCTCTTGGACTTTGAAAAGTGGAAAAAATTTAACCATTCAGAATAATATGCTAATAAATTTAGAAATTTTAATTTTAAATACCTATAAAGGATCTAAATAGTTACCTTCAATACTATATTTAAAAGCGTGTAGTAGAATAAAAGGTCAAGGAGAAACTTTAAATAACTAATTCGGTTCGGAAATTATTTTTACCGAAAATAGGCAAAGCTGCTCGGCTGTCCTTCCCCATAATGTGAATACAAGAGGCTTATTCACCGTTTTCAAACTATTATAAGATCATTAGTAACAATTAATATATATTTATGTATGTATATATTATATTTATATATATTGGTTGCATAGCGGAGCACTGTAGACAAACGGTCGTACTACGGAGGGTACGTGAAACCGTCCGTCCCGGTTGTCATACAAACATCTTTGACAATCGTAAACCATGTAGTGGAACTTCTCTTCTCTGTTCTACGGGTTACGCTAGCCTCCGACCCAGCATACATGTAAAAGGGCTCACAGAACATACTCATTGTAGGTAATTAACAGGCCCTGGGCCTATGCACAGAGGAAGAAAAAGGAGATATATATATATATATATATATATATATATTGCTGTGGTATACAGGTGCTGTTGTCTTGCATCGATATGAATTTGATAATATGCTTATTTATAATTTGTATAATGTAAAACAGTAGGATGAATCGAGATCACGTGCCGATGTAGAATGTATGTAGGCTATGAACTACTGACATGAGCGGAGTGATGGTAACAGGGAGTTAAGGTAACGAAAAATAAAAATAATAAACAAACAATTTTGGGGCAGTCTAAAAGTTCGCAGCAATAAATTAAAATAAATTGAGATAGAAGTTATTCTATTCGAGTAATTAATATTTCGGTGTCAGTTTGTATAATTTGGAAAAATAAAGCAAATTCTAAACCTGTGCATCGAAGAGTGATTTCAAGGTGTTCTTAACAAATTTAGTTGAAAGAAAAAGGTAAGAGCGACCTAAACCTGAGATACGGGTTTATTTGAAAGGTGTTCTATCGTAAAAGCTGAGCTGGGTACACAAGTTACTAGCTGGAAGCTAGGGCAGAAAAGGGCTCATAGCAATATATATATATATATAGCGCAATCAAAAATGATTGACGGACACGTGACCCTCGATTTCTTCCCAATATTTGTTATGTAAGCGAATCTGTATTTTATCAAGACTTACATCTCCCAAGTCTATTAGGGGTGTGTCATTTTTATTGCCTTTATTTTTTAGAATCAAGTTACAATGTTTTGTTTTCAAAGAGTACCAAGTGTGTAATTTCAGATAAGGGTGGGGTTGATGGCAGAACAAGTTACATTTATTTTGGAAGCCAGCCTACTTTAGATCCGGAGAATGTACCAAAGTGGTGTTTGGCAGTACTCCAATCATTCTTGCTTCAATGACTTCTAAGAGCAATTCCGTAACAAAGCAATCGGGTTGAAATTTTCAGTCAACATCTAATATTCAATCAGTCGAATATGGCAGAATCTATAAGCCATCCTTATATCATTTCCTATCAGCGTGCAGCCTGTAATACGTAACATAAGGACTTAGTTGTTGCTTCCAGACGTGAGGTCCGTACTCAGTTTGAAAAAGACTTTGGCTTTTAGACGAATGATGACTTCATGACATGGAGGTTGGTACTTGTACTCACAAATTAAAGGGCTAACACAGGCGTAGTTGTGAATTTTGTAGAGTGTAGTAGTGTTACATTTTTATTATGTTCTTCATCTTTGAGTACTTTGTCTCTTACGAGACGTAACGATCTTCTCTCCTATGCCTGTGGTGCGCGTTTAATGTGCCACCGACATAGGGGACTTACAGCTTAAGCTTCTACTCCAAAGAAGATTTACTAGGCACAATACCTCGCTGGATTGCCGCTGCCTTGCGAGGGAGATATTCCGACAATGGGAATTGAACTCGCAGCGTAGAAGTCTAAAGCGTTGACCTCTAGCCCACTGCCGCCTCTAAATAATTATTTTACTATATGTATTTAATTAATATCATTGAATTACTATACCATTAGCAATTCGTTATAAAATTTAAAATAAATTAGCCATGTATACATCCGCAATAAAAAAAGGAATTTATATATATAAAAATTTACGAGATTCTGTAAATTTTTGGTATTTCCCGAATACCTTGGCTGCGTCTACCTGCCTTACCCCTATCAGTTACAAATAATCTATAAGTGAAAAGCATTAGATTCTGCCATATCCCACTGATTGTACTTTATATCGCATTGCTCAACTGTGTCACGAAATAGGCAGCGTGTGCAAAGGAAGGTCTATGGGCAGGGTATCTGTACTTACGGCAGACACTCTACGGGATATTCAACAGTAAATGAATGCAAGCCTCAACAAATCCTTACGATGTTTGTTTCGTCAAACACGTAATAAGCATAATGTTGTTTTTGTAACTGAGTTACTGAACATTTACATTGCGAGTCTTTCATACGGCTTGTGTCAGAAGGTTTGCAAAAAAGTACTGCATATACACCCATATAAGTCAATTGTTTAATAGTTGTTGCCAACAGATTTTCAAATCTGCGACATTTTTTACTGAAAACTTGAACAATGATTACACTTTGGATGAGACAGTTTTCAGCGAGGAACCATAGTTCTATCTAGTGACTACGTAAACTCCCAAAACTATCATGCGTGGTCAACCAACAATCACCATAAATACCAGGAGATTGCATTATACCTCGTCAAAATTCAGATTAAAATTGTAAAATTTTTTTCTTGAGAATATCAATGTCAATGATTATCAGTAATTATTTTTAAGACCGTTAGGCGCCGATGAACGTTATTTGGTTTCTTCCAGCACGATGATGCAATAGCTCACACAGCACGTGCAACATTGAATCTTTTAAGGGAATTGTTTGATGATACAATCATAAGCAGATATAGTCAGCCATCGCGATCGCCTGCCTTAACACCTCTTGACTGTTCATAGTTGGACACCATTAAAATGTTTTGTATGCAAATCTTTTACTTACAACTGAAGCGTTACATGATGCCTTGAATGATATTACACCCAGATAGTTGATAAACATTTTTGAAAATATGAAGGGCAAGGTTAATGTTTGTTTAAATAATAATGAGGGCCAATATTGCAAAATAATTTTTTTTCTGACCATACACTTTGAAAATTTGCAAGTCAAATGATTTCGATTTGATGTGCTACTACAAAAAAAGCTAGCACTTTTATACTTTTTGCTTTCTTCTGGATTTCTACCAACTTGCAAACAGATTTTCACTTTGCCAGCGGTTGTAATCTTATTTAAATATTCCTCAGGGCGCTGTTTTGAAACCTTGATACTGTAACAATACAATTGCGTTTACTTAGCCCGAGGAATATTTTTACTATAAAATACAAATGGTTGGCAAAATAGAAAAGCTGTGTGAATCAAAAATACGATAAAAGTCTGGGAATTCGGAACGTTTGGACAATACGGTTGTTTTAAACTAGTTCCAAGTTTCAATAAAGTTGTAGTTTATTATAATTAGGTTGGCATTTTTAAATCGCCCATAATTCAAAAACAAAAAAAAAGCATTTTTAATACGCAAACATGCATGAATAATAGGCAGCAATCAGGGGCCACCGTTATCGCCCGACTTAGCACTTTCCACTAATTGAAATCAAACCATGAAAAGGAAGAAACGTTAATGTTCTTATTCAACAAGACAGACGGATAAGAAGTGATAAAGACGTCATAAAAAACAAGTTAAAGTATCGTAAGGTGAGTGTCAGATAGATTCCGTGCTTATTTAATGAATAACACAAATTCAATCGTTTACAAATCGCTTCTTCTTTGCTGCGGTATGAGAGAGAAACAGATGAATTTTTGGGTTCAATTGTGACACCTAATGAAACCTGGGTACATTTATTCTACTTCTGAGTCCAAACGTGCAACCATGCTGTAAGTGTCTAAAACTAAAATATGAAAAACTGTGTAGCAGCTGATAACGTGGTCCCAACATTTGTTTGGGATTTTCAAGGAATGGTATTTGTTGATTTCCTTACAGAACCTCGTGTACTTGATGCAGACTATTATTCGACATTTTTGCGCGATAAAGTTACAACAAACGGAAGAGAAGACAAAGTGCTGAAGACAATGCTTGCCCCCATACCGCTGCAAGAACAACTGAGACCATAAACAAACTTCCGTGGGACTTGATCTTGCTCCCTTGGCATTTGTTTGGCCCACTAAAATAATTTTTAGCCAGGAACATATTTCAGTCAAATAACGACGATATCGAAGCTGCCCAAGAGTGGATAGGCATGCAACCCGAAGACTGCTTCCCGGAAGGTATTACAAATGGTACAAAAAATCAAGAACGAATTTTTAACAAGCATAAATATATTTATGTTGTCCTGAGAAGATAAACGTAACAAGAACTTTGAAGCTTCCCATTTTTATTGAACTATACCCACTAAACCCAGTACGTACAAGTTATATCTGTATATAAATATTGATAAGCCATACAAAAACAACTGTATATATTCATGATAATAAAATAACCCATAGAATAGTAACAGCAGTGTTTTATGAGAGTTATATACAAATATACTTCTCCTTCAACGATGTATAATTTTACAGAGGATCACAAAAACAATATTCAATAAGCAAACTATTGCGCATAAATAATCGGCAGCAATCAGTGGCCACTGTTATCGCCGTACTAAACATTTTCCGCTACTTGAAATGAAAGCGTGAAAAGGAAGAAAAGTTAATGCTCTTATTCAGCAAGACAAACGGGTTAGAAGTGATGAAGACATCATAAAAAAACTAGCTAAAGTATGGTAAGATGAGCGACAGGTAGGCTCCGCGCATGTTTACTGAAGAACACAAATTCAATCGTTTGCAAATCGCTTCTTCTTTCCTGCAGCGCTATGAGGGAGAAGCAGATGCATTTTTTTACTTCTGAATCCAAACGTGCAAACATGCTGTAAGTGTCTAAAGCCAAAGTAAAAACTGTGTTGACAGCTGGTAATGTGATTGCAACATTTTTTTGGAATTTTCAAGGGATGGCATTTGTTGATTTCCTTACAGAACATCGTCCAATGAAAGTAGATTCGACATTTTTGCGCGATAAGTTACAACAAACGGAAGAGAAGACAAAGTTCTCTTTGCTCCCGCCAAGATAATGCTTGCCCGCATACCGCTGCAAGAACAACTGAGACCATCAACAAACATCCGTGGGACTTGACCTTGCTCCCTCCGATTGTTATTTGTTTGGCTCACTAGAATAATTTTTAGCTGGGAGCAAATTTGGATCAAATAATGACGTTATCGAAGCTGTCCAGGAAGGTGTTACAAAGCTTCGACATCGGTGACGCAAGTGCATCTCTAGGAAGGAGTACTAATATAGTTTTCATCGTTGTAATATTATAATTCCTGCTTAAATAAAAATAAAAATATGTATTATAATAGTGAATGGTGTCCTTTTACGGATTAAATAGAGAAGAAATAATGAAAATACTTTGACAATCTAAAATAAGTTACAATTGTTTATAAAGGAGAGAATAATAATTAAAATCTTGGGAATTTCCCTTCTTTATCCTGAAAATTGTTTCAATAAACACGAAGGACTATTTTTATAACACAGAAAACACGAAAGATTCTCTACAAAATGCTGTAGATGTGCTTGCAATAATAATAAAAACGTCTAATTGACGAGTACAACTGACGCTGAACAAACCTTAAAAACACGAGCAAGGGAAAATTCTCTACAAAATTATATGTAATAATTGTACTTTGTTTTATGTTCATATACATACATAATTCATAACAACGAAGTAATACACGAACGTACAGACAAAGATAAACAAATTAGATGGTCGACAAGAGGAAAATAAACACAACACGAATCTACCAACAGCTTATTAAATGAATAAAACAATACACAAACACACGAACAGCAATACGAATAAATAAAAAATAAACGGAACAACGGGGAAAGGGCGAATTAATATCTGAAGTTCAAGCAACTCGTGCTTGTATTATTGAGCCATTCGCATTTGAAAATGTGATGAATCTAAGGTAACTTAACCATCGACTTTATATTAAGAGATTGGCGGAGACAACAGGTCTGAATGATAAAACTAAGTAGTTTCAGGTTGGACTTTTACACCATTTTAAAAGACAAGAGATATAAGTATGTAGCTCAAATTGGACTGCTTTATGTTGTACAATACATAGCGACCTTCTCTCCTGCGTGTTGCGCGTATAAAATGGCACAGACTAGACGACCTACAGCTTAACGTGGGTTCCCAACAACGGGAAGTGTTAACACTTCTACTACAGGGAAGATTTACTAGACAGCAAACTTCGCTGGTTTGCTAATGGCTTGCGAGGGAGATGGCCATAAGATTTGATGTTCTAGTTTGGGGAATTGAACCCCAGATCTTCAGCGTGGAAGTCTAAAGCTAATCCCTAACAATACCGTCTCTAAATTGGTATCGTTAAAAAATATCTAAAAACAAAATGTACGTAAAACTAGCGTAACAATGATGCAAACTTGAATATTTTACATTTATTATTAAATCTGTAACCGGCCATTAGGGGGATGCGAAATCAACCGGAGAATTCAAAACTAAATATACCTTTTATATCACAAACCATTTTTTCGTAGCCTTAATGGAAAACAGCATACTATATTGTGAGAAAATCGTAAAGAAATGTGTTAGTTTTCTTGTTAGCAACACTTAACACTTAACACTTTTTTTTATTTACTCGTCGTTATAATGTTTTGTTGCCATGTTAGCAACACTTTTAGTATATGTAATCAAGGAAGCAACACAGTATCTTGCTTGATTGAATTTTATGACAAATTTTAAAATATGTTATGTCAAATTTTAAATTTTTATTTATCCTTTTCCATTAAGTATACGAAAAAATAGGATGTTTTACACGTTTGAAAAGTGTTTCTTTCATGCTCGTACAAATTTAATTGACTCGCTTCGCTGCGCTCGCTCGTTAATTAAACATTTGCACTTGCTGGAAAACTGACACTTTTCTAAACTTGTAAAACAATCTACTAATATTCCCTTTCTCTTTCCTTTCCGGGGCGTAGGGCTATCTACCTGAACGCTGCAAAAGCGAACCGCAGCCAGTATAAAAGCCAATGCGTATAGTATACCACAAAATAAATTTGCTATAGTAAATATTTGATCAATCTTGACATTGGGGTTTCACATATATCATAAACGTAGGTTGATTTACAGCATTTTGTATTGGTTTTCGCAATTTTTTACAGATATTCTTTATGATTTTTTCGATAATTTGTGTATCTTATTTAAATCGTAGATATGTCGTCTAGTAATTAAAACATTGCAAATTGAAAGTCGTACCTTCGGTGACAATATATAACGACAATTTTAGTTTATGTTGCGTCACTTTGCTATCCCTTTAAATTTAAAGTTTTCGAACATTCATAAAAGGTCTCAGGTTTTTGCCAAAAAATATAAAAATTTGTAGAAGTTTTAGTTCTTTATCATATCATGTATTTCTTATCAAAATTCTAATCAAAAAAAAAAGCTATTAATGAAGATAAAGCTATGTCAATCCAAATTCACCGTTTTTGAGTACGAGGTATTGAAGTCCAAGTTTTCAAAAATTTCTAAAAAATATATTTTAAATATCAAACATTGTGTAAAGTTTACTTTCTTCACAGTTATTTTATTAATAAATGTTTGTTCACGCTTTGGTTTCTTAAAGTTTATGCCAATAGAAAATGAAGGTTATTTTAATAAAGGGGCATTAAATTCGAAATTTTCAAAAATTCCTTGGAGTATTTTTGAAAATAACTAATAGAAATTTCAGCAATTGGTTTATTTTCTATTTATTTTCCTAACAGTGTAATTTCCAATGCCTGGCAGTTGTAAAAAATAACTTCTGTTTCAATTATTTGGGTTGCCGTTTTTAGATAAATGGACCTTAGTGTTAGGATTTTCCAAAAATCGTAGCGGTTTTCGTTATAAAGCTAGAAAGATCGTCAAAAAACTGCTATCTTCGTGTTTTTCTAATTACAATGAACATTGAATCTGTTAAAAAAGCATTAAATTTTTAAAAATTTTTAGAAGTTAAATTTTAAGAATTTTTGTAGATCTGGGTAATATTACAAAATATAATCAAAATTCCTAGGTTAGTATGACACGAATGACAGAATTTGTGTCGTATCGATGCGCAAACGGGCAAATCTTAGTGTTCATGAATGATCACAGATGGCAGAGCGGTAAATGTTTTACCTCGTGTTTACGCCACCGCAGCGACGCTATCCCTACACACACTTAATATTTATAAACACTAAAAACGTACCCAAAAAAATAATACAATACAAGACGCAAACTAATCGACAAATTCTAGGTTATGTAATACATTATCCACAGTCACATAATTATTTTGACAGTTTTCTCATAGATGCCAACGCAATTTGGACCCATTTGCGCATGTTCACAGACAGAATTTCTCACAAAATGTAAGATATATATTTTGCAAAATGTCGAGTGAACAGCATTTTCTGTTGTGTCACATTAGCCTTAAGAACAGTCAATTTTTTTAAACGTTTTATACTCAAAAAATGGCCTAAGGCCTTCTATAACATTTCAGTTTCAAAATTGAATATTAGTTTTTGAGAAAAAAATGATATTAAAAAATTATTCCTTCCTTCTCGTTGAACGATGTATTATATCACAAAGGATCACAAAAACATGTTCAACAAGCAAACTATTACGCATAAAGAAAAGGCAGCAATCAGTGGCCACCGTTACCGCCCGACTTAATACTTTCCACTACTTGAAACGAAACCGTGAAAAGGAAGAAACCTTAACGTTCTTATTCAGCAAGACAGATGGATTAGAAGTGATGAAGACATAATAAAAAATAAGCCAAAGTATCGTAAGGTGAGTGACAGGTAGACTCCGCCCTTATTTACTGAAGAACACAAATTCAATCGTTTGCAAATCGCTTCTTCTTTACTGCAGTGCGTAGAGAGAAGCAGATGAATTTTTTACTTCCGCGTCCAGACGTGCAAGTATACTGTCACTGTCTAAAGCCAAAGTAAGTAAAAACTGTGTTGGTAGCTGTTAACGTGATTGCAACATTTTTTTGGAATGTTATTTGTTGATTTCCTTACAGAACATCGTCCAATTAATGCAAACTATTATTCGACATTTTTCCGCGATAAAGTTACAACAAACGGAAGAGAAGACAATGTTCTTTTTGCTTCTGCCAAGGCAATGCTTGCCCCCAAACCGCTGTAAGAACAACTGAGAACAAAACAAACTTCCGTGGGATTTGATCTTGCTCCCTCCGATTGTTGTGCACTAAAAGGATTTTTAGTCGAGAACAGATTTGAGTCAAATAGTGATGTTATCGCAGCTGCCCAGGAAGGTATTACGAAGCTTCGAGATCGATAACGCAAGTGCATCTCTAGGAAGGGGGACTACATCGAAAAGTAATGTAGTTTTCGTCGTTGTAATATTATAATTCCTGCTTAAATTTGTACACTCCTCATAGATAAGAATTTTCAAAAATATGTATTATAATAGAGAAATAATGAAAATATTTTTTACAATTTAAAATAAGTTACAATTGTTTAAAGAGGAGAGAGTAATAGTTAAAATTCTGCGAATTTTCCTTCTTTATCCTGAAAATTGTTTCAATAAACATGAGGGACTATTTTTATAATACAGAAAACACAAAAGAGTCTCTACAAAATGCTGTAGATGTGCTTGCAATAACTATAAAAACGTCTAATTGTCGAACGACTTTTTTAAAACTTTTTATACTCAAAAAAGGTCTAAGGCCTTAGTTTTTGAGGAAAAAATGATATTAAAAAATTATGTACAACTTTGTCTTTTCGTTCTGGTTTTCTCAAAAACGTATTGTATCAATTAATTTAAACCTCTGGATTCAAATTTGATCAAAATGGCATCAACCGTTGTAGAGATATCGATAATCACACACGCATGCATACCGACAGATATAAAAAAACACTGTAGAGGATTATTAACATTAAAATTTTGAATCCGATTTTTCAAAAACTCATTATTTTCCTTATATTTTATTAGAAATTTATGAAAAACCCGATTGTTTATGGTTGATTAGATATCTTCTATATAGATATAAACAACCACCTGTGTAAGAAAGAATCAAATAAACATTCAAAATTTTAGTTCAAACGTTTAAAAATGTATGTACAAGCAAAACTTGTATAATGTAAACGCGGCCTTAACAAAATTGTAACCGGAAAGAAACACTCCTTCAGACAACAAGTTTGTTATCTCTACTGGCGCTAACTGAACAGCGGGTTGCGGTCATTCATCATTTTTCACAGTAGGTGTGAACACTTACAGATCTACCTTTAATTCAGAGAAAACTACAAACCTCAGTCCACTTCCTGTTCTGGGGCAACCTCAGCTCGATGCTTTGAATTTCCTGAATCTGCTTCACGGTTCGCTGCAGATCGGCTTGCAGTTTTTGCTGTATTTGCTTCTGCAACATCATCTTCTGCTCAACATCCTGGCTGGACTCTCCATCCAACACACAACCTTTCCGTCCGGTTTTCTCCCTTTCCATTCTTTGCGCGAGGAACTCCTCTAACTTTTTAGTCGTGTTTTGAAACTGACCGTGAGGAATAAGAGGTGCCTTGGTTTTGCTTTGCGATCCCCGAAGCTCGTCGTTTCTCTCCATTAGCTGCTGACTGGTCTGGGCCACGTTTAATTTGGGCATATATCTAAGATTGGCATCGTCGGTCCTATCTAGGCTTAAGGCTGGTTTGGGCGAACACATTTTGTAGTCGGACTGGGGCAAAAATTGCTCCAACGCCTGTGCGCTCGCCACGAAATTCTGCCTGTTTTGTGCAAAGGACGGCCTCACTTCCTCAGGCTGTGACGCTTGTCTTTGATGGGTGAAACTCTTCGACATTTGGTCCCGAACCCCAGTCGTCTCGAAAAGCTCCGGTTGGGAAGCTTTCCTCTGATGTGTTTTAAGCTCGCCTTGCGCCGCTAACATGTCGCGTTGGATGAACTCTTTGAAGCCCCCCGAATCCGAAGAGTTGGAGTCCACGGACTCCATTTTCGTCATGCCTTTTCCATCGAGCTCCTTCTTGTTGGGGTTTACGATGATTCCGCAGCAGTCGTTGCCGACGTTTGATAAAATGCTGCAGCAGACGGTGCTGGGCGAGTTGGGAGCTTTCAGGATCTGACCACCGTCTGCTTTCTGGTGATTCTCAGTACTAGAACTAAATTTATCACATTTTTCGCTACGCTTGGCTACATCATTATAAGGCTGGTCGCGCTCTAGGCTCGAATTATCCCTGAAAGCTTCCTGTGCGAACTCCCGAGGAGGAAAGCTTGTTTTTTGCCCTGGTACGTGCGTGTAGCTTTGAAGAGCCTCGCTAGTGTACTTTTCGCCTTGCTGGCATGGCCTTTCCCTGTATTCGAAATTGCTCTGACCTTTGGTGTAAAAGGTGGACGTTTTCTCGGCATGCAGCGGTTTATGGATCGCAAATTCGTTGACATTTTTACGCCGGGAAGACTGGGAGGCATCGTCTTGAAGCACTTTCTGGCATTTCAAATTTACTGGCGGAACGTACTTGGGCTTCGAGGCAATCACTGGTTTTGGACCCGGAATTTTAGGCTTTTCAGGTTTCATGCTCATACTGGACTCTTGCATCTTCACAACTTTAAACTTCAAACAAAATGTGGGGGTTAAAATACGCTTAAGCTTCCTATCCCATCTTTAACCAATACGAAATTTAAACTCGCTCAATTCCAACACACTACCATAAAGTTGTCATGATTTGAATTTGCAATCAGGTGATTAAATTATCTGAAGGATTCCCAAGAAACACGTCAGTGCGCCACACATTTTTGTTATACATACACTCACACTTTAAGTTATTACATAAATAAACCAACATTCAAGATCCTGCAGTAGTGCCACATTTATAAACACGTTGTGAGGTTGGGGTTGACTCCCTTCTAGGGTTGTAAGTTGGAGCACAGACGCTTGGCGGCGCCCGGCGTCGCGTTCGATAAGGTCAAGTTGGTCAAGGGTTGAAAGAGGTGATTCTACTCTAAAGCGGTTTAAAAGCCAACCGTACCCCTAGCAAAAAAGCCTTTTTCGACGTGCGAACGTGTTGAACTCAGTCCCTTATAACAAAATGACTTTTGTAGTCTTCTGGACGCGAAACTTGGTATGAAAGCGCCTTTTGGGTTCCATCTTGGAGAGCGCAGTGGTTGCAAATATTATGTTCACGTGCACCAGCGTCCCGGCGCCCCTTTTAGACTTTTTTAAATGTAATTGTTTTTTATAGTTTCAGATGTAGAGATGTGTAAACCAAACGTCGATGTGCGACTTTAAAGCTCTTGTATTTACAAGAGCTTTTGATATTATTGGAAAATAGATTAGGCTTGTCAGTTTCCATCTGATCAAATGCGTCTTCTGTGGAAGATTGATGCTCGCAAGCTAAATGCGAATTATAACTCGCACATCCAGGAATAACAATTTCGGCGTTTAAAATACAATCAGCACTTAGAGGTTATTTGTAAATTACAAACGAATATCACCATGGCCATGGTTTTCTTACACCCATTCGTGACAAAAATAATTACCCGCGAACCTTGTTCAAGGCGAACTTGTGATTTTTTAGAAATCCGAGCGAAATTGCAAGCGTTTTCAGAGGTAAAAAGCCACCTCGAATTGAAATTTATGTCCCCCTGCAGAGCAAGTGCGGTTAATTATTAAAGTTGATGGCTGGTCCGAGCTGAATCTACAGATATTCTCCATTAACGCAGGTGAAAAAGCGGGAACCGTTCCCGGTCGTACACGTATAAATTAGTGCGTTAACGAAGCGAAGCGAAATCATCGTTTATGATCGCTTTTGAAACTTTCCTAATTAGGGTCTTAAGGCGCAAAAAATTTAAAGATTGCGGCATTTCCGATAGCACTGTATATATCATCCATTTTGTTACAATTACCTACAGTAAATAGTATCTATTTGATACAGCATATTTTGGTATTTTAAAGTTAACAAACAAAAATACTGAATATGTTTATGGTGAGACATATACAAATACTAAATATATTAAACTGCATATGGGAAATCAGTGTGTGGCAGTTCCGCACCTCGCTGCCAGTTTAACCCTGTTTAAGGTAGTTAGTGACGTGACGCATTAACCTAGGAAGACCAACGGCTTTAGTTATTCTCCGAGGCACCAGGGTAGCAGCGTGTTAGCGTAGGTTTGCAGTCACTCATTCAAGTGGTGACCGCGCGGATCTTTCACGGCAGACCCTGAAGAGAAACGAAAGGGAAGAGTGATTTGAAGAGGAAACAGAGGAAGCAAAATAGCATAGAGAAAATCAGATTAAAGTAGAAGAAATAATGTGAAAGTAATAAAATAACAATATGCGATAACCCAGAAAAGAAGAGACAGCTTAGGAACGAGAAAATGGCAGAAATATATATCGAAACAAGGGAAATTCAAATTTTTGATAAATTTAAACCGAGATGCCCAAAACACTGACAATGTTCTGATATATTTCTTACGATGAGCATTTTTCAGTTTCGGATTAGCGCTTTATTTGCATACCACAAACTGAACGCATTTCTGTCTTTGTTAATTGCTCGCAGATTCATATTTCCGATAAAGATGCATGTCGTAGTGACATCTGTGAACGAAACAAGACCAACACTGTACGTGTGTCGTGTTCTGTTGACTGACACGTTTAGTAGAAAGAAACAGAGATACTTGAAGAATGTCGCGGTATGCATCCAAAAGTCACTATTTAAATCTGTTTCCAGCAGTATTTAAAATGTTTTGGAGATTTATATGTCAATATTTTATTTTTTAAAGTTCCCTACGAGTTTTTATTTACAATGTTGTTTATTGCTGAAATTTATTTTATACACTTTGGGAACCTTGTAATTACAGTTACTGGAATGTATTCTTGAAAGTGGTAAATGGTAAAACAGGCGTAAACAGTATGAGTAAAATATACAATGACTTTTTTCAACGTACATTCTGTACACTACATCTCTAACTGTCATTCTTAATGTTTCGGGCATGTCTTTAGTTTTTAACTTTTTTCTACAGCTGTGTACTTTTTTATTTTTTTTTAATTTACTGGCTGTACAACAAAAATGCTATTAACTTATCTTCAACCTCTTAATACCAATTTCCACAAACCCAAACAAACCGGGATATCTACAGAACTATTTCCCAGCAAAAACAAAGGTTCCCAAAGTGTATAAAATAAATTTCAGCAATAAACAACAAGATAACTTTGAAAAATAAAATATTGACATATAAACCTCCAAAACATTTGGAATATTGCCGGAAACAGATTTAAGTAGTGACGTTTGGATGCATTGCTCGACATTCTTTAAGTATCTCTGTTTCTTTCTACTAAACGTGTCAGCCGACAGAATACGTCTCACGTACAGTGTTGGTGTTGTTTCGTTCGCAGATGTCACTATGGCATACGTCTTTGTCGGAAATATGAATCTGCAAGCAACTAACAAAGACGGAAATACGTTCAGTTTATATTGTGCAAATAAAGCGCTAATCCGAAACTGAAAAATGCTCATCGTAAGAACTATATCTGTCAGTTTTTCACTGTTAAAGAGGTTTCATATTTAGTAATAATGCGTATATATCCATATAAATATGGGCAATAATGGGTAGCACGTAGAGGGATGATGTAAAAGTAACTAAACATGCAAAGTGCTACGATTGTCGTAATGTAGATTCCTCCGTCGGTTGACAACTAACTGTCAAGGATTTTTCGAAGTAATATTAAATCACATATATTAGATAATTGTGTTCTGTTACTATCAATAGCATGTTTACAAGTGAGTTTAGGTGTAAGTCTTTACGCTTACTTAACCCTGACGCACCTTTTTTTTTTCTTGAAAACCCTTTGCATATGTAGTAACCAATACAGTGTGTTATTTTCAAATAAACCCACTGTAAATATCCGAAAAATTGGGTATACAATGCTGAAAGTGTTCAAATACCTTATTGTTGCATATGGCTGCTTTTTAAAATGCAAATAAGAAAATAGATAAAAGAGATATTGCAAGAGGAACAAATTGATAGATATACAAAGACAAGAAGAAGGGACAGAGATAGTGGGACAAACAGAAGTAAAAAGGAATGATAAAGAAAAAAATTTGCTTAAGAGAACTGTGAGATACAACAGAATACAAAGTTCAAAAAAACACCGAATGGTAGAAACAGAAGATATATAGACAAATAGAGACAACACAAACACACAGTGTGATACAAAATAAATTTAATTAATAAGTAAAACAATATTATTCATAATTTCAGTAGGCTTTACTAGCGTTTTGTCTGCTTACTACTTATTAACATATATTTTATAACTAGTATTACCATGTCCCAATACAATATCTAATCAGCAAACGGTTATTAAAAATCTGTTTCTACTTATACATATAATTGTAATAGAGCTGCCTTTTTTAAGAATAATGGAGTTGCCTTGATTCCCATCCCACCCAGCTCATCCCGGTTCAGCACATTTTGTGCTATATAATGGGTCTAACGTGTGGGGGTAGCTCATTTGGTAGAGCGCTCGCTTTCTTGGGTTCGAAACCTAAGCCGTACTATGCAGATTTATAAAAATCTTGTCTGCAACCCGCCATACACAATTTCCCAAACCGAATCGCAACCGTGGGATCTTAGTGCTAAAAACCTTCTCTGGAATTCGGATTCGACGTTAAACTGTAGGTCCCCCATGTTTCTACCTTAGCGCTGAGGAGAAACATGTGACAGAAAAGAGTTCGGTATCCAGATTTGGACGAAAAGGCTGTCAATGAATGAAAATGAATGGGTCTGACATGCCCCACTCTTAAAAAACCCCATGCTCCAACTACAACCAAGACACCACAAACACCTGGGAAGGTACAGTGCTCAGGATTCGAACCTGCGCTACTTTGGTAGAATAACTCCGAAGCCAAACGCCGCGGGTACTACTATAAACATGTGAAAGTGCTAAGAGTTCTCTAATATAGGATGTTCGGCAATATAATCACCGGATTGTCACAATAAAAAAATGCAGATTAAGAAAAATTATTGATAATTATTCAAATTTTAATAAACCTATTCAAACGTTTTAAAAGTTTTTGAAATCTCTAAATCAGCGATTATATTTCTCTTAATATATTCTACGCTCTGAAATCGTTTCCTTTTGAAAACAGCTCACACTTCAGGAAAAAGAAAAAGGTCTACTGATTCCAACTATGGTGTATAGAGCGTGGGAGATCGATCTCAAGAACGCCGTGTTTCATGAGAAATACTTCACAGTCAGTGCAGAATTGGCAGGAGCATTATCATGTAACGAGACTCAATTACCTATTTTGTTGAAATTGCGATCGCACTGGAGAAATGCGCTGCAATGATTCTTTTTTACTGCTTGTTCTTCAGGCTCATTTACTCCATTGATCACACCTTGTTTATAGAATAAGGTAATCAGCATAGTTTAGAGTATGGATTTTTGCAAACGAAACCTTTTGGCTCTTTATTTTCTAATCCTCTGCATGTACGGGCGTTTCGTCCCAGAATTGTACTGAAACACCCAGTACGGCGATGTAGTAAAGAAAATTGTATTGTTACGGCAAGTCTATGCAAATCTTCTTTGTTTTGGCTCATTCGTAAGACTTTGCACAAACCTTTCTCTTTTCTAAATCCATGGCTGTCTGTTTAGAGTATAGATTTTTACAAACGAAATCTTTTGGCTCTTTATTTTCTAATCCTCTGCATGTACGGGCGTTTCATCCCAGAATCGTACTGAAATACCCAGTACGGCCGGCAATGTAATAAAGAAAATTGGTTTGTCGCGGCAAGTCTATGCAATTCTTCTTTATTTTGGCTCATTCGTAAGACTGGACTGTGCACAAATCTTTCTCTTTTCTAAATCGTTGGCTGTCTCCTTGTTATTCAACTCATCTATCATTATTTGGAGGGTCATTCCGCAAACTTCTCCATAACTACACGAACTCGTATGACCGCATCTGCATTTAGAGATTTCGACGTACTCCCTGTTCTAATTATAATTTGAGCATCTTCCAACACATTAGTATGTTTTCAGATGTTACCACCGGACAATATATCATAAGTTTCTAATGGAGTTTTACCTAAGTTAGACGCAAAATTCAATATTCACTCGTTGCTCCATGACGACTGACAGAAACACGCCAGCGTCCTGCGCAGAAACCAGCTACTCGATAGAGCTTCGCTTGACCGCCATGTATTGATAAAACTATGAACTATTATGACCTCCTTTATTTCTGGTTTATTTTCACTTGGCTCCCGTGCTGGTCAATCCGGGAATTAAATTTCCAAAACTTGTATATTAGTTTAATATACGGTGTTAGCCAATCCGATGTAAAGTCAATACATAACACTGAAATGTAACATTTCAATAACATACAATCAATTTGCCGATACGCTTAATACATCAAAAATACTAAAATTTCAACAAAATACAATTGCTTCTCCAATTCGTTTCCAAAACACAAAAAATTAAAAACATACGATTGTAAGTAAAAACAATTATTTTTCTAATCCTATTTACACATAAACAAGAACAATTTCAACAGAATACTACCACATTCACATATTTGGCCACTCCTTTTAATATAAAATCAATAACACTGTGAAACATTTGTTCAACTTCGGGGAAACACAACTATATTGTTTATTTTCGTTAAAGTTGTAATGGATTTTATACCCACTTCTATAAAATGTTGTTTAAGGTAAAAAGATTAACAGTTATATCAATTAATAAATTAAACAAACATTCTTCATACAAGCAAGGTAACGGGCATGGTTTGCGGAAATTCTAAAAAATGTTCTCTTTTTATGTTAACATCAATTTAAAAGTTAATTGGTTTAATGGAAATTACATGAATAGAAGGTTCAATGTTTCTTAAAAAATATGTCCTTCAGAAAGTATTAGCTTAATTTTGTACCGGAATCGTTTAAGAACAGGTTCACCTAAATGTCGAAGAGTGAATAGAACGCTTGTAATGTATTTATTTTTTAAACGCAGAAAAATAATATTCACGCTCAATTTTAAGTTAAGTAATAGTTTGAAATAATAAAAGCCTTATGTAATTTGACAATAAATTGTTGTAGTAAATTTGGTAGAAACGTGGAAATTTTGCCCCCACACACTATGCTGTTTAGCACATACATAGGCTGTCCTGAAAGTAAAGAGACACAGCTTAAGTACATCTATATATATATATACAGGGTGTTAATGAATTGCAGGGACAAACTTCTACGGCGTAAAGTATACATGAAAACAAACATTTTTGTTGATAAATGTGTGGTCAAAAGTGTTTCCTTTCAGGGATAGAGCTTCTCAAAGATTCTTTAAGAAGCGCCTCAATGTAGGCAACTCAATTTACTACCCACTATTTGTTTCCATAACGACGGAAATTAGTACAGGATAATTTGAAAAGTGAGAAAGAGAGCTTTATTCATCAGGTATTAATTAATTAATTAATTAATTAATACTAAGGTACGTTTGGTTAAATCAGTCCGGTTTGACCCCAGGAAGCTGTAGTTAAACTGTGTACTGTCAAGACACTTTGTACTTATATAAAATTGAAATAAAGTGAAAAACATGGGAAAAATCTTAAAAATCGATGTTAAAAACTGCCAAAAGTAGTGAAAAAATACAATAAAATCAACCAACGCTTATAATATATATGAACTTAATTTAGTGAATTTTTTCACCTTACGTAAAATTACCATGCTTTAAGAATGTAATACCCACAATCTCAAGGCTAAGATTTATGTAACTGTCTTAAAATCAGAACAACGCCAAGATCAATCTATATCGTTGTATATTATACATATTGTCTTTTACATTGGCTGCAGTGCGCTTTCCAGCGTTCAGGTAGAGGGCTCCAAGACCCAGGAGGAACAGAGAAACGAATTTAATGATAATGGTGGATGTGTACTATACACAAAGTGCGTTTTCTCGCTTCAAAACTGACAGCCCAATGATTTTTCAAAATTACCTTTATAATTAGCAATCCAATTCACATATCCAGCAATTATACAGTCCTTAAGCGCTGCAAATACAGTGTGCACAAAAATGTTTAGAAATAAAAATAATAGGGCACATTCAACATGTTTGACAGTTAAAGAATATAAACACAGTGTTTGTACTAATATTAGTCGGCTAAATACTTTGAAATGCTTGGAGATATCTTCGTTAATATCGTACTATGTGGCTAACAGAAAATGGAAGTGGAAACCCTGTATATTTGATGGATTTTTTGTTTTTACATAAAATTTTGAGAACACTGATTGTCATTTTTAGAGAATTGAAATTTTTGGAAACAAATAGAAGGTTTACTATGTTTATATAGCCTCTTCTAGAGATTTCTGGGGTATTAAAAATCGATGTGCTTTCCAAAGCTATATTGTAGGCATCAAATTTGGATAAAATATGCTCAAAGGTAAAGTTCAAATTTGTTTGGAGGTCCTTGGCCAACGATGGGTGCTGCGGGCTGATAAGAAAAAAATTAAGTTAAGAGATATGAATAATCTTATTTTTCGTTATAAGTAAAAGATAAATTCAAATTTAGTATGTTTTGAGGTTACGTTAATAATTATAATTTTCCATAGTGTGGAGTATGGCTTGGGTTCGATTCCCTAGCCCTTGCCACGGCAGTTAATGAAAATCTCGTGCTGCAACCCACCAAACACAATTCTCCCTTGTTTCTACCTTAGAACTAAGGAGAAACACGTGACAGAGAAGAGGCCGGGGGTCAGCAATGGAACGAAAAGATTCCTAACGAACGATAGCTCCCATAGAAGATGCGATTTCGAATTTTCAGAGCCCCAAAAATGGCAACTGAAGTGCATTGGTGGGTTTCATGTAGAATCGCAACCCATCACACACAATTCTTCCGTGTTTCTACCTTAGCTAAGGAGAAACACGTGGCAGAGAAGAGGCCGG